>BLSH010121513.1:193362-209778 GCA_018402905.1 Glandirana rugosa | reverse complement strand
GGTAGTGCAGTCTCAGTCGGTAACAGGCTGGTGGTGCGGTAGAAGAGGAGCAGGCAGGCGGATGCTCAAGTGCAGGCAGGGTCGGCAACGTGCGGGCAGCAGAGGTACAAGAGGATCAGGCAGAAGAATAGTCAGACAGGCCAGGGGTCAGGGCAGGCAGAAAGCAACAAAGTCCAAGTAAAGCCGGGGTCATAAACACAGGAAAGTCTCCTCAGAGTAAACACAGGGGTCACAAGGCACCGGAATGCTGTCGAATGGACGGCACCGAGTGCTGGGTGCTAGCAGCTTAAATGGCCATCTTTGGCGCCACTGCCAGTGCACAAGCGCACGGGCACATGCTACGTGCCCGCGCATAAGTCTGTCAATGTCCCCGGATGGTTCCTTATATTGCCCCCCCCCCCCCAAGGGGCAGCCTCCGGATGCCCAGCCGGGCTCTCTTTGCTGGGTGTCTTCTCCAGAAGGCCCTAATTAACTCTCCGGCGTGCAAATTGTTTTCTGGCTCCCAAGAGCTCTCTTCAGGCCCGTAGCCCTTCCATTTCACCAGGAATTGGATGTGTCGTCTTCTTCTGCAATTGAGGATGGTTTCTACCTCGAACTCCTCTCCGTCCACCAAGACCGGTTCTGGTGGGGCTGTACTGCACCCAGGGAAGAGGTCCTTGACCACAGGCTTGAGCAAACTCACATGGAAGACTGGGTGAATGCGAAGTGAAGGAGGTAGATCCAGCTCATAAGCCACTTGGTTAATCTGTTTAATTGGGAAAGGCCAGATGAACCTTGACCCAAACTTTTTGGAAGGGCAGGACAGTTTCAGGTTTCTTTTGGGCAACCAATACCACTGACTAGGTTGGAGTTCTAGTTCTCCTCATCTCCCTTTGTCAAAATTTCTCTTATTGGCAGCCTGAGTCTGGGAGATAATCTCCTGAAGGAGCTTGTCATTCTTTTTCAGGAATTGAGTGATTTCCAGAAAAGCAAGTACGGTACTTTCCGTTAATAGGTCAGGCATAAAGGTAGGATGGTAGCTGAGGTTTGCCCAGAACGGGGATTGTTTGGTGGCTGAGTGAACTGAGTTGTTATAGGCAAACTCGGCTACCGGCAACAGGGAAATCCAGTCATCCTGGGAGCACGAAGAGTTGCACCGGAGGTACCACTCGAGGGTCTGGTTGGTCCTCTCCATCTGACCGTTAGACTGTGGGTGGTAGGCTGAGGAAAAGGCTAAGTCAGTTCCCAGAGAGGAGCATAGGGCTTTCCAAAAACAGGACGTAAATTGCACCCCTCGATCTGACACCATGTTAGCAGGGATTCTGTGTAAACAGACCACCTCCCTAATGAAGAATTCTGCAGTTTCGGCTGCTGAGGAGGTGCCCTTCAGGTATGAAGTGGGCCATCTTTGTGAGATGATCTACCACCACAAGAATAGTGTTGAAGCCTGCAGATGGTGGTAGCTCGACTATAAAGTCCATTGAGATCTGGGACCATGGCCGTTCGGGAATGGGTAGTGGGTTAAGTAGACCCCATGCCTTGAATTTTTTTCCGTTTTATTCTTGGCACAGACAGGATAAGCAGCCACATAATCTTTGCAATCTTCCTTTAAACTAGGCCACCAGAACGAGTGGGAAAGCAGTTCTGCTGTCTTGCGACCACCAAAGTGCCCAGCCATCTTGAGATCATGGCAGAGATTAAGTGCTGTTAAGAGTAGCTCCTTTGGACTATAAAGCCGGTAATTGAGCCACCACAGCCCATCCCTTGATGTGAGCCCGGATCTGATGGCACAGTAAGGCCAGCAAGGGATCGCCTGATCCGGGTAAGAAGGTCTTCCTGGGTTAGTAGGAAGTTGTGAGCAGGTAGGATTGTGTCTGGAGGGGAGTGGTCTTCCGAGACATAAAACATTCTGGACAAGGCATTCGGCTTCACATTCTTGCCCCCCTGGTCAATAGGTAATGTGCAACTGGAGGCGTGAGAAAATAATACCCACCTTGCCTGCCGAGGTTTGAGCCTCTTGGCCGTCCGCAGATACTCCAAGTTCTTGTAGACCGTGAAGACCAAGATAGGATGAGGCGCTCCTTCCAGGAGGTACCGCCACTCCTCCAGAGCTGATTTGATTGCCAGTAATTCCCTGTCACCCACATCATAGTTTTTCTCTGGTGGTGAAAGTTTCCAGGAGAAGAAAGTGATAGGGTGGAGCAAGGCTTTTGGGCCTTGTCTCTGCGAGAGGACTGCTCCTACTGCTGTCTCTGAGGTGTCCAATTCTAGGGTATAGGGCAAAGCAGGATCAGGGTGCTTGAGAACAGCAGCATAAGTGAACAGCTTTTTGAGATTTGAGAAGGCCTCTTGGGCCTCAGGAGTTCAGCGGAAGCATGAGTCTTGCTTGGTAAGCTGGGTTATGGGCGTGATGACTGCCGAGAACCCCCTGATGAATTTCCGATAGAAATTTGAGAAGCTGACGAAGCGCTGGACTCCTTTCTTGTCGGCTAGTGCTGGCCAGTCCAGGATGGCCAATACCTTCTGTGGGTCCATGGTGATTCCAGAGGTGGAGATGTTAAACCCCAGAAAGGAGATGCTGGCGCACTCAAAGGCAAATTTTTCCGCCTTAGTGGTGCTCTTCCAGTGAGGGGGAAAAAATTAGAATATCGTCCAGATAGACAACTATGAACTTGTCTAGATAGTCCCGAAAGACATCTTTCACCAAGTGCTGGAATGTAGCAGGGGCATTGCACAGTCCAAATGGCATCACAAGATATTCGCAATGACTGAACTGAGTTTGGAATGCTGTTTTCCACTCATCCCCCTCACGGATGCGGATAAGGTTGTACGCCCCGCAGAGGTCCAGCTTGCAGAAGACCGTTGCTGTTCCCAGCCTCTGAAAAAGCTCAGGGACCAGAGGCAGGGGGTACCGGTTCTTGATGGTGATCCGATTGAGATCCCAGTAATCTATGCAGGGCCTAAGGGAATGGTTCTTCTCCACAAAGAAGATTCCTGACCCTGCTGGTGAGGTAGAGGGTCTGATGAACCCTTTCTTTAGGTTTTCATCCAGGTATGCCTTGAGGGCTACTAACTCCACCTCGGACAAGGGAAAAATCAGACCGAAAGGAACCTCAGTCCCTGGTAGGAGATCGGTCGGACAGTCGTAGAGCCTGTGCGGTGGGAGGGCGTCATCCCCCTTCTTACTAGACACGCCCAGGAAGTCATTGTAGGGTGCTGGAACGGCCAGGCGTGCATCCTGGTCATTATCAGTGTGCCCTATCTATATCTAGTATATATTTCACGCTACACTAAACTGCCTGTACTAACTGACTGTATATAGATTGCCCTATCTATCTATCCATCTTTTTCACAGTAATCACTAGCTACACTGAACTTCCTGCACATCACTAGCTAAGCTTACTCTCTCCACGTTATTCACACACTACATAGAGCCGCTGTACAAGAGGCTTTATATAGTGTGGGGTGTGGATTGAGGCTGCTGAGCAGTGATTGGCTAAAGGCACCCTGCCTTTAGCCAATCATATGTCTCACAGCAGAGCGCTCTGTGATTGGCCAAAGCATGCCTTGGCCAATCAGCAGGCGGCATTTCCCCCGCCATTGGAATGCATCATGGGGCGCTCGAAGTTCCAGTGAATGCCCCATAATGTTCTAAATTCGACTTACATTCGACTCGAACAGTGGGCCCATCTCTAAAAAAAACCCTCCCTTATTAGAAGAAGTGCTCCTGACTCTTAACAACCACTTCTTAATGGAACTTGCATTTGCCACAGCAAATCGAAGACTTCATACCTTCCTGACAAACTGGGATCCTTGGATTAAAGACTGCAGGAGCCCCTATATTACTTAAACTCTTTACTACCACACCACTGGATCCTACCTGCCCTCCTTTCATCCACAGGTTTCCCTTGCTGATCCCACACCAACTCCCAATCTAATGTCTCCAGTATTAAAACCACACAAATCTTAATCTTTCCATATCTTGCCAGGTTCATTTGACCCATGTAATTCGACAAATCGCCATATACACTCTATCAAAGGATTTACTGGATTCTTCCTATCTCAGGCATCTAATATACATTGAATAACGCTGTCCTATATTTGACTTGCTAATCCCAGGCTCCCCTTTTTTTTGCCAGTTCTCTAGTAAATGTCCTGCATTCTACTATGTGAATACACTAAGTTGACACCCCATTTCCCTTCATACCCCTCATATCCCCTCCCTCACAAATTATCTTGACCTTGAATATGCATAGTTTACCCATGTTATACTTGCACAGATTGACCTATGAAATGTAGCGATGTTTATGTACTAATTGTACTTATTATACTTTTTACTTGAAAATCAATAAAAAAAAAACTGAGTATAAAGAAATGCATTAAGAAAAAAACAAAACATTTACCTTTGCAATCACTGTAACCATCACCCCAGAATTTCCCCCCACTATCTTTATTATTTATTATACTATTTGAACCACATTCAGTTGATCAACATAACTAAAGACCCTCAGAATATATTTGTTCAGATACGATCTGCAGAGCAGCATATGATTGGATACATATCTGCTTGTTACCAGCAAGGAGAGAAATAAATATTTTGGTATCTACCAGACCCCTGACATTACCTTGACAAGGACAAACTCATGAAAACATTTTTCACATGGCACTTGCTCACAATAAAATATTTCTGCAAGCAGAATCTGTGGTCCATTGTGCAACCGTTTTACTACACAACTTGGTACTCTTTGGAGGCCATCAATGGTACCTTAGAAGTCCTAAATATATCCACAGCACCACCTAAAACGTGTATATTCTCTAGCCAAAACTATGGACACTTAAGAAAAACTCCTACAACATTTCATCAAAAAAAAATGTCACCAATCACCCCCCCCCCCATAATATTGAAAGTCTAAAAGATACCACCTATATACAATAATCAAAACCAAAACAGTACCTGAATTAAAATCCTGAAACATACCATAATAACTCAATTTGAATGTGCGGTTAAGTTATGCTATACTGTATTTCTACTTTGTAACTATCAATTTCTACCCTTTTGTGCATCCCATATGTAATGGTCTTAAGAAAATATACATGTGACAATGCACTGTAAGGACCCATTCACAGTACAACAAACTTTAAAAATGCACCTGTTGTCAATTGCATCTCAGCACGGTTTTATTCATGTTTATGCACATTTTTCAGCATGGTTCATATCTTAAAAGGCATCATTTTTCTTTATCCTAATTTGTTGTGGGTGTGAGTCACGTTGTGTTTTTGTGTGTCTACACATGCTTATGTTCGTTCCTATGTGATATTAAAAAAGGAGGTTAAATAAGGGTGTGGAAGCAGCCCAACATAAATACATTCTTATAGATTTAACTCTTAGAATATATATTGGAAGTGAATAAAATCAGTTAAAGCTGCAGATTATTCCTGAAAATATTTCACCACTCATTCAAGCAAAATAAAGGGCTTGACTTTGGGGTTAGAGTTGTAAGGAAGTCACATACGGAGAAACCTGAAAGTAATCCTGATTATCCTTTCTCTAGAACTTCTAGTTTTGTTCACAAACTGACCCTTATTCATCAGAAAACTTTAAACCTGACCCTGTCTAATATATGCTAATTGGTATGTGTGAGAATGTTGATGGCAATAGCCCTATGCAACACGGAAGAGAGAAAAAGTGAAAATAATTGCTATCAGACAGCATTAGAGTGGAGCGGACACCTGGATGTTCGAGTTTATCGGCTTCGGCAGAACCTCGTGAAACCGTTCGGGTTCGGTACCAAACTCGATCCAAACTTGACCCCGGACACCGAACCAAATTGAAGTCAATGGTGACCTGAACTTTTGGGCACAAAAATGGCTGTAAAAAAGTAATGGAAAGGGCTAGAAGGCTGAAAAAGGAAGCAAAATGGGGGTAAGAGTAGGACAAGTGACCTGCAAACAAATGTGTTTAGGGAAATAACTTAAAATCAACTAAAAAAAATAAAAATGGGAGGAGGAGGTGGATGTGGAGTAGGAGCCTAGAGGTTGATTAGGCCGTGACCGTGGCAGTGTAGGTGGAGGAGGAGGAAGAGGAGGAGGAGGTAGCCAACACTGGTTTTTGTTTGTTTGGTATTTTTTTAGAATTGGGGTAGCCCCAAAATATTGAGACATATTAAAAAAAAAAAAAAGGAAAAAAAAGGTACCAATGGCTGTGTGAGGCCGGTCTAAATGTCTATTCTGCAGAAGGTACAGACATGTCTTGTGGGATCCATGCCTGATTCATTTTAATAAAAGTTAGCTTGTCCACTTTTTAATAAAGGTTAGCTTGTCCACGTTGGCTGTGGACAGGCGGCAGCTTGTCTGTGATAACGCCCCCTGCCGTACTAAACACACGTTCAGACAATACACTAGCTACAGGGCAGGCCAGTACCTCCAAGGCATAAAGGGCAAGCTCAGGCTATGTGGCCAATTTGGAGACCCAGAATTTGAATGGGGCAGACCCATCAGTCAGTACGTGTAGGCGTGTGCACACATACTGTTCCACCATGTTGCTGAAATGCTGCCTCCTGCTAAGACGTTGCCAATTAGCTGATGGTGCTGTTTGTGGTGACGTGCTGCTGACAAAGCTTTTCCACATTTCAGCCATGCTAACCCTGCCTTCTGAGGTGCTGGCAGTGCCACAGCTGTGTTGGTGACCTCTTCCTCCTCCTCTGCCTTTGCCTTGTGCTTCCACTGGTCCCCCGGTGTCATTTGGGAATGCCCTCAGCAGCGCGTCTACCAGAGTGCGCTTGTAGTCGTGCATCTTCCGATCACGCTCCAATGAGGGAATTTAGGACGGCACGTTGTCCTTGTCACGGGGATCCAGCAGGGTGGCCACCCAGTAATCAGCACAAGTTAAAATGTGGGCAACTCGGCTGTCGTTGATCAGGCACTGCAGCATGTAGTCGCTCATGTGTGCCAGGCTGCCCAGAGGCAAAGACAAACTGTCCTCTGTGGGAGGTGTATCATCGGTGTCCTCCGTAACCCCCCAGCCACGCTCCAGTGATGCCCAAGAGCTGCGTTGGGTGCCACCCTGCTCTGAACACGGCTCCTCCTCCTCATCATCCTCCAGAACTGTCCCCTGGCTGAAAATTTTTGACCTGGCCTATGCTGGTGCAGGAACCCACCCTCCGAGCCACTTGTGAATGACTGGCCTGATAACCCTGTAAATTACCCCTCTTCCTTCTCCTCCTGTGCCACATCCTCTTTCCATCATCGCCCAAAGTGTTTTTTCAAGGAGACGAAGTGGGATAGTAATGCTGAGAACAGCGTCATCGGCACTGGCCATGTTGGTGTAGTACTCGAAACACCGCAATATGGTACACAGGTCTTGCATGGAGGCCCACTCATTGGTGGTGAAGTGGTGCTGTTCCGCAGAGCGACTGACCTGTGCGTGCTGCAGCTGAAATTCCACTATTGCCTGCTGCTGCTCGCAGAGTCTCTCCAGCATGTGCAAGGTGGAGTTCCACCTTCTGGGCACGTCGCATAGGAGGCGGTGAGCGGGAAGGCCGAAGTTCTGCTGTAGCGCAGACAGGCGAGCAGCAGCAGGGTGAGAATGCCGAAAGCGTGCACAGACGGCCCGCACTTTCTGCAGCAGCTCTAACATACCCGGGTAGTTTTTTAGAAATTTCTGCACCATCAAATTCAGCACATGCGCCAGGCAAGGGATGTGCGTCAAACGGGCTAGGCCCAGAGCTGCTACGAGATTTTGCCCATTATCGCACACCACCAGGCCGGGCTTGAGGCTCAGTGGCAACAACCACTCATCGGTCTGTTGTTCAATACCCGTCCACAGCTCCTGCGCAGTGTGGGGTTTATCCCGCAAACATATCAGTTTTACAACAGCCTGCTGTCGGTTACCCCTGGTTGTGCTGAAGTTGGTGGTGAAAGTGTTACGCTGAGCGGATGAGGAGGTGGTAGAGGAGGAGGAGGAAGCGCAGTAGGAGGAGGCAACAGGAGGCAAAGAGAAATGCCCTGCAATCCTGGGTGGCGGAAGGACATGCGCCAAATGGCTAGCCGCCTCAGGCCCAACCGCCCCTACATTTGCCCAGTGTGCAGTTAGCGAGATATAGCGTCTCTGCCCGTGCTTACTGGTCCACGTATCACTGGTTATGTGGACCTTGCCACAGATGGCGTTGCGCAGTGTACACTTGATCTCCTCCCCGACTTGTTTGTGCAGGGAAGGGATGGCTCACCTGGAAAAGTAGTGGCGGCTGGGAACCACGTACTGTGGGACAGCCACCGCCATCAGGTTTTTAAAACTGTCCGTGTCCACCAGACGGAATGACAGCATTTCAAAGGCCAGGAATTTTGAAATGCTGGCATTCAGGGCCAGGGATCGTGGGTGGGTAGGGGAGTACTTCCTCTCTCTCTCCAGTGTTTGGGAGATGGAGAGCTGTAAATTTCCATGGGACCGTGTGGAAATGCT
This sequence comes from Glandirana rugosa, assembly GCA_018402905.1. NCBI lineage: Eukaryota > Metazoa > Chordata > Amphibia > Anura > Ranidae > Glandirana > Glandirana rugosa. The sequence continues at coordinate 201,341 of BLSH010121513.1, read as the reverse complement.
TGGGGACGGTGGCGGACATGGTGGCATTGCTGTCACATCGTCTATTTGCTGGGTGGCAGGTGACACTGGCACTGTAGAAGTGGAGGAAAAGGCCGAAGCAGCAGCAGAAGAGGAAGCAGGAGGCGGCCGAGACCTTTCTTGGATTTTAAGGTACTTATTCCACTGCAGAAAGTGCTTTGCATTTAGATGCCTGGTCATGCAGGTTGTGCTCAGGTTTAGAACATTTGTGCCTCGCTTCAGCCTTTCATTGCACAGTGTGCAAACCACTTGTGTCTTGTAGTCAGCACATTGTCTGAAGAACTGCCACGCCTGGGAACGCCTTTGAGCTGCTTTTGGCGTGCTAGGTCCCTGGGTGCGGAGGGTAGTAGCAGGCCTACTTTCTAGGGGACGCTCACTCCGCTTTTGCAACCTGCTTCCTCTTTTGCTGTGCTGGTGCCTTTGTGTGACCACCACCTCTTCCTCCAAACTGCACACGTCACTCGCATGACCTCATTCCATGTGGGGTCTAGGACCTCATCATCCTCCACATCATCTTCCACCCACCCTTCACCACTGCCCTCCTTGTCAGTCTGCACACTGTGGAAAGCCGCAGCAGTTGATACCTGTGTTTTGTCATCATCATCACAGATGTGCTGCCGTGGGGTTTCCATGTCCTCATCCTGAACCAGAAGTGGCTGGGCATTAGTGCACTCAATGTCTTCCACTTCTGGGCCAGGGCTATGTGGATGGCCCACGGAAAGCACAGCAGCAGAGTCATCAAAAAGCATAAGAGACTGCTGCATGACTTGGGGCTCAGACTGCTTGGCTGATTTACAAGGGGCTGAGGTGAAAGACAGATGGCCATGGGGTTCAGGTGCCAACTCTGAGCTTTCCTCAAGGGACCGGGTGGGAGACAATGTGAAGGAACTGGAGGCATTGTCAGCCACCCAATCTACTATCTCCTGTACTTGTTCTGGCCTCACCATTCGTTGAGCGCCATTGGGGCCTACCATATAACATTGAAGGTTCTGTCGGCTGCCTGAGGAAGGTGTTTCACTTGTTTGTGTAGCTGGCACAGATCGACCACGTCCTCTCCTTGCAACAGGAGCTTCAACAACACCACCAACACCAGCAGCACCACGACCACCACCACGTCCCTTATTTGACCCTCTCCTCATTATGGACACAAATGTACTATGTAGCACTATTTGTTCATACAAAAAAAAAGAAATAAATTATTATTCTTATTTTTTTTAAAAAAAAGAATTGTAGATGCACTTTTTATTTTTGTGCAAGAATTGCACCGCTCACACCAGCAGCAGGGACCTCTCCCTACACCAGTATGAGATGATTTTAGAATGATAATCTCTCCCTCAAAGCACCAACAGGAACCTGGCCCTAATGCAGTATGAGATGATTTTAGAACAATAATCTCTCCCTCAAAGCACCAACAGGAACCTGGCCCTAATGCAGTAGTAGTTGTTTTTAGAGCGATAATCTCCCCCTCACAGCACCAACAGGAACCTGGCCCTAATGCAGTTGTAGTTTTTAGAACAATAAACTCTCCCTCAAAGCACCAACAGGAACAAGACCCTATTGCAGTAGTAGTTGTTTTTAGAACGATAAACTGTCCCTCAAAGCACCAACCGGAACCTGGCCCTATTGCAGTAGTAGTTGTTTTTAGAACGATAAACTGTCCCTCAAAGCAACAACCGGAACCTGGCCCTATTGCAGTAGTAGTTGTTTTTAGAACGATAAACTGTCCCTCAAAGAAACAACTGGAAACTGGCCCTATTGCAGTAGTAGTTGTTTTTAGAATGATAAACTGTCCCTCAGAGCACCCACAGGAACGTTTCCCTAATGTACTATAAGATGATTCTGAACGCTAATGTGTCCCTCACAGAACCGCAATGAAGGTCTCCCTAATGCAGTCTGAGATGGTTGTGAACGCTTGTCTTTCCCTCACAGCAGCGGCATGAAGCTCTCCCTACTCTAGTCTGAGACGATCTGACACGCGGCGCTACGTGACGCCAGCCTCATATAAAGGCTGGGTCACATGATGCACTGGCCAATCACAGCCATGCCATTAGTAGGCATGGCTGTGGTGGCTTCTAAGGGCAAACTAGTGAAAAGCTTGTTGATTGGCTGCCCAGCAGCTATAGAAAAGGCGGCAAAAATACCTGAATACCGGACCCGATCACAGACTTTTTTTTTTTAATGTCCAGGATCGGGTTTGAGGCATGGACACCCCAAAGTCCGGTACGATCCCCAATTTTACAGTCCGGGTTCGCTCAACTCTAGACAGCATCTATCAAATTCTGCCAAATGGTAAATGTATTATGCCTGCTTATTGCAATGTTTCAGACATTACAAGAATTAGTAACATGCTGCTTCAGGTAACACAATTTTATCTAAACAACAGATTGCATGCCTAACTAAAAGATTTCCAAGACCATAAAGAACAGTAAGATTGGCGTAACAATGTTTTATCATTTATTTAAAAAATAAAAAAATATATATTTTACATATTACGGCCAAAGCAAACAGCAATGTGCATATAAATGATATATTAAAACATATACACCATGCATTATTTATGTAGGGTGATCGTTTTCTGAAAAACATACAGTAACATTACCACGTATACAATTAAATGAAAAACTAGGCACTTTTAAGATTCAAAAATCTATAAAATTAGCATAGTATGTTGTTGACAGATGAATATAGACTTAATTCACATACAATTTTTTTTGTATTTTCTTGCAAACAGACTAGTGATTAGGGAGACTAACTTTGACAGTAACATAAGTGCAAGTGTTTAAAAATGGGTACTGGTGTGAGTTTGACGGACTAAAAAGCTTCCAAAATTGGTTTGGGTGTTTTGCAAACTAAGCATTATTATCAACCGTGTGTGTTCAGTAAGGGTGAGAGTGCAATCCCCAGGAGCAGTGATCTGCTCAAAGTTGTTATTACTGCAACTACTGTTTCTACATCAGTTGGGAAGGAAGGAGTGTATTCAGTATGAAAAGGAAGATATCAACTACATAGAATTACCAGTAGATGTAAAAAAAGTTAACTCACGTATTTCTAGGTCTAGGATTATTTCCAGATCTTTAAGAATCTGTGTGACACTCAACTAAAAAAATAAAAATAAAATCTCATTCAAAAGCTGTGAATAAGGCAATAGGAAAACATTTTATAAAAGACAAAATAACATACTGCAGTTTATTAACTCAAGACAACAGTTTCCAAAATATCACACTTCTCACAAGGTTTAAAATATGTAAAAAGAGCATAACAATACATAAAAAACCCAATTCGATACCTAAACAGGGATTCATCTTCTAGATTTTTCAAGGTGGCTTTTTTTGCTTTTGTCAAATGTGTATGCTGAATTCTTATGTCAAATTGTTTATATGTATTTTTTGACAAGACCCATACAAGAGTTTTCTAGGATGTAGTGAGTCTAAAACTAATGGCAATATGGCAATGTGCTGTTTTGGAAACTGCTGTTTTAATATAGCACAGTGTGTCATTTCCTTTTTCATACTGTTTAGAATGTTTTTTTCAAACTACACAATTTGAAATAACAGTAAATGGGATCAATTTTAAAATTATGTTAAAAAAAAAATCTAACCTGTTCATTTGGAACAGTTGTAAATTCATCTGTAACATTGATCTTCTCCTCAACCATATGATGACACCTGCGTGATTTAGAAATGTTGAAACACAGAAAAGTAGAAGTCACTAATAATAGCAAATAAAAAAACCTAGATAAGCTTAAAGGTAATGGATTACAGTAACCCCTAAATAAAAAATAAAAAAAAAACAAAAAACAAAAACAAAACATTGAGCATTAACTTTAGGACTAGTATAATGTAATACTTGTATTCTATTGTGTCATAACATTTTTTTTTTTAGAATAACTGCAGACCTTTAACATATTATTGTGGCAAGGTAAAGGTTTAATGACAAGATCAGAGCTTTGTGTTTTATTTAAATCTCCAGTGATTTTAATGAAAGTAGTCTATTAGCTGCATGAAATCTTAGAGGACTCTAACCTCTGGACAAAACACAAAAATTATTCAACATAGCAGTGTTCAAACTGTAAAGATAAAAATATATTTGTCCAAGTAATTAACTGTAGCATGCCTTTTATGGCCCATCAAAACAAAATACACTTAATAGAGGTTGAAAAATAACCACCATGATTATTTTATATTAACAGCCTGATAACAGTCAAAGGATTCGATTTTCTGTCCTTCTAGTCTTGATTTTTACAAAGCATCATCACACAGAACAGCCAGATGAATGGCACTGCTTACAACTAAAGCCCTACTGAACGTTCAGTTTAAAAGCCCATTCATACTAGGAACAGCAGGTGAATCACACAAGATCACACTGTGCTTCATTTTGAATAGGCACTGCACCAAAAAGTAGTGCATGCACTACTTTTGGAAATGCACTGCAACCAGATCGCATGGTACATTTGTACCATGTGATCCAGTGGAGGCAAACACACTGAGTTTGTGAACAGTATTTACGTGGCCGTTAATTTTTCAATGACACCCACTGCAGATCGAAAGGGCAGTGTAATTTGAATGCCACATGGGAAACCGACATGGAACGCAGGTTTTCCGCATGGCATTCTATAGTGAATGGGCCTTTTAGCTTCATGCACTCAGCTCCAAGAGGCATGCAGCACACATGGAGCATAAATAGCCAGCGCACTGCACAGCTACTTAATGCAATGAATGTCTGTATGCTTCTGTATGAGGGTTCACGCCAGCACTTGTGTAATGTGCACATGCACGTGCTCATATAACCTGATTACAGATATATCTAATAATACATGTAGCCTTTAAAGTGTTGCAAGGTGTGAATTGTATACGGCCAATCCAGCATATCAGTGACCTTCTGAGATTCTAAACTGAGTGATAAGATCAGAGTGTGGGTCCAATTTACTATAACAATAAAATAAGTTTTTTACTTTGTAATATCTTCTGCCTGTCCCATAAGGAAAACACCACTAGATCTTCAATAATGAGCCAGGGCAGTAGGAGCACGAATACATTGGCCAAAATCTTAATGAAAAGTTTATGAAATTAATAAGACAATTCTATAGTTGTCGGGGAAGTAAGTCAGTAAGTCTATAGTTGTCAGGGAAGAACACATCTTTCCTGGGTTATGAAATAAGTGTGATATAAGAATGCAAGAATTGTGAGTGTGGTGCTTATTTGAGTAAAAAACTGCAGAATGATTGCATGTACAACAAATGGAAAAGAACCCCCTAGGTGGAACTTTACCGACCCAATTGCTATTATTATATAAATTGCTAAATGGGTAAGTTAACCACAAAATGTGTAAAAAAGTATTGAAATTTTATTTAAGAATAAGTTAAAAGCATACTCAGTAATAATGTCTGAAAATACAATCAGGTTAGCAAAGGACAAAAGTCAACCGTCTATAGGTACTACTTAATCCCTGGACTTTCGTGGTGTCACCATGGCAGTATACCCAAGGGAAACACCCAAAACCATCCGACTGAAAAACCAAGCATGGAGTTGGGAGGTCTAGCTTATGCGCTAGCAGTCTGTGTGTTTCATTTGAATGCTCCAAGCATTTTTGTTTGGACCAGAGAAGAGATTTTTGTACTTGTTTATGATCTACACTTTTAGCCTAGGTTCACACTTGGAATCACGCTCCTGCTCAAATCACATGCAATTCTTTGCAGTGAGACTTGAGCCCATTGTATGGTGTAAGGTCTTATCTGATTCAGGAGATGCAGTGGGGAGTATTGGGCAGCTTTTATATGTTGTAGAAAATAAAGCAGCTTTAAGGATTTTATCTATCCACGTCAAGTGCATGTCCACTGAAATGTGCTTAACCCCTTTACTCTATGCATTATGCGACTCTCATAATCTAGAAGACCTTTCCACTGTACTGCTTTAAGTTGAAAGCATTGGACAACTGATCCAAAGCTAAAGGATATTTAAGAATAGTTTTAACTAGGTCAGTCTGCCATAGAATAAGGTGTATCTAAACACAAAAACAAAAATGTAATATATTGCAGCTTACAAATCTTTAAATGTTGTTACTGCACTTGTTTTTCTTTTTTCATGAATTTTTATTTCACCTTGTGATCTGGCTAGTAACACAACTCCTGTCTTAGGGGGTCTCCACTCTATGTAGTATGGCGGAGCAACATATACCTTTGGACAGCAGCATTGCCAGTCTATGGACATGATGGTGTTAGGTGCACTAGAAGATTTAGCTGGACTATAGCTGTAGATTATTAGATATATAATACTCCGGTAACAAGAAACATTGTAGTCATTAAGGAATCACCAAATAGGCAAGAGATAAATCAAACATCTGTAAAGAAAACCAGAACAGTTGCCTGGATAAAACGTATTGCATGCATAATTACTATGAAACAGTCTGGGCTACTGATAAGGGGGTACCACTAATTCTCCTGTATGGGGCTCAGGTACCGTCGGTTCAGCAGGGGGGCCCAGGCAGAAGGAGGAATTGGATCATGGACAGGAGGGAGTGACCTGTGTGGTGGAGGGGGGAGGGAGAGTAAATTACAGGAACCGTTCCCCTGTATGGCTCCCCTTACAGCAGCTAAAAGCCAACTTCATCCCCTCTCCCTCCCACCAGCTTTCAGCTACTTGGCTGGCTCATCCCTGTAAGCAGCACAGGACCGTATCATATTCCTAGGTTTATACCTATGTATTATAATAGCAGCTGCTGTATTAAATGACAAATACTGTATATTAGGGATGGGCCGAACGGACCCCTGTTTGGTTAGCACCAGAACTTTTGAACATCATGAAAGTTCAGACCCAAATAACGAACCCTGTTAAAGTCGATTGGACCCGAACATCATTAATCAAAAGTGCCCATTTTGAAGGCTTATATGCAAGTAATTAGGCATACAATGGTTATAGGGGTCCGGGTCGTGCCCTGGGGCACACGTATCAATGAAAAAAAGTTTGTAAAAACATAATTTTTAAATGGAGCAGTGATTTTTAAAGTGAAAGCATAAAAATGAAAAAATCCTTCCAATATAGTGTCTGGGGGGTTCCCTTAGCCTACCTGTAAAGTGTTAGATCTGTACCATGTCTAGAATCCGCTGCAGCAATAATTGCATTTATAAAGCCAAAAAAAAAATTACATTTTCCCTACAAGCTGCCTTTATTTTGCTCAGCAACAACTGGGGAGTCAATGTGTATGATGAGGCCACAATGTAGTGCACTAGGAACAAGATTAGACATTTTTTGGATAAATTCTGGTGTCACTTTGACTTTGGATTGAAACAATGGGCGTGGAAAAATTGGGCTTTGGGTGTTGGTGGTGCCTTTCCACCGTAACCCTATAGAGGTATTCTTGTTGAAAGCAAGAATTGGCCTTGCTGTAAAAAATTGCAATGATATGCACCTGTCAAACAGTTGCTGAAAAATGCCTTGCCCCGTGACCAGAATCAGACCCAGGTATTCCTTTTTTTTTTCCAAAAGTTTTTATTGAGAAAATTACGAATACAAATACCACTTTATGCAGAGATAAGGCGCGTTCTGGGTTACAGTATGTGGAAAATGACCATCTATGTCAGATAACGTTTATACAACTGAGTAATGTAAAGATATAACAGCAATAACCTTTAGATTACATCTGAGAGCATGATGGGTGAGAATCGAAAAGAAGGTGGCTTATATCATACACTGTACCAGTAAAGTAGAGCTTTCACTAGGGTATTCAACCCTAGGGCGGGTGGGGGGAGGTACCAAGTATATCTAACAAAGGTGGTCAATATTGCAGAGTAATATGTGTAGATGGTGAGGATGCAGGGCTTAAAGAAGTTATGGAAGTTGCTGTGTAACCCCGTGGGGGGGTGATATCGTTGTATGATACAGTTTGTATTTTGGAGTATTATTGGTGCTCTTGTGCGGCCCGCGCATCAAGTGAGCACGGGAAGGGAAGGGGATGTGGGGGGGTCT
>BLSH010121513.1:176892-190213 GCA_018402905.1 Glandirana rugosa | reverse complement strand
CGGGGGAGAGTGGCAATGAGAAATATGAGTGGGAACTTGGGAAGGATGTTTTCGATTCTTGTTTATCATTGTATTTTCCTTAAATTTAACGACTAGTAGTTATATTTTAACGGTGTAAACGTCTACTGTAGGAGGAAAAGGAGTGGCTGGGGGTACAGAGGGATGGGTTACAAGAATTTCTAAAACTGCTTAAGGTTAAGTAAAGGGTAAAGTTTTAGTTGGATAGGTTTAGCCTTCGGGATTTATATAGTGATGGAGTCTTGTATTATTGAACGACATTTAGGTTGATGGGAAAGAGGACCTTTGATATTTTGAAGTAGGGGAAGGAAGTTTTTGGAGAATAGATCCGCGGGTGATGCTGTTATGTAAATACCTAGGTATTTGATCGCGTCTTTACGCCAGGAGAAAGGGTAGTTGGATTTACAGCAAGTTATTATGTTCTGAGGTAGTGATATATTTAGGGCTTCCGATTTGGATAGGTTGATTTTGAAATGGGAAATGAATTGGAATTCGTCAAAATCTTTAAGAACATTGGGTAGGGAGACATGGGGGTCGGTGAGGAAAAGGAGGATGTCATCTGCAAATGTGGCAATTTTATATTGATGATCAGCAATTTAAATTCCTTTTATGTTACTATTTGTTCTTAGCTTTTGTAGGAAGGGTTCAAGGGTGAGTATAAAGAGTAACGGTGAGAGGGGGCAGCCCTGTCGAGTACCATTGTGGATGGAAAAGGCGTTTGATAGGAGGCCGTTGGTCCTGACTCTTGCGGTCGGGTTATTATATAGAGACATAATAAAAGATATTAGTCTGGGACCCAGACCCAGAGCATGGAGAGCGGCGTCTAGATAATCCCAGGCCAACCTATCAAACGCCTTCTCGGCATCCAAAGAAAGAAGGAAGCCTGGTGATTTGTTTGTGGAGAGCCAGTGCTGGATATTAAGAGCTTTGATGGTGTTGTTCCTGGCTTCCCGGCCTGGGACGAACCCTACTTGGTCTCTGTGTATTAGGTCGGGGATAAGGGGCAGGAGTCTATTGGCTAGGATTTTTGCAAAAATTTTTAAGTCTGTATTAAGGAGGGAGATTGGACGGTAGCTGGATGTTTGAGCCGGGTCTTTGTCAGGTTTAGGTATAACGGATATGTGGGCTTCTAGTAGGTTATGGGTGGGTTGTTCTTTGTAAGCTATCTGGTTGAACGCTTTGAGAAAAGGTTTGACGAGATTAGTAGAAAAGGATTTGTAGTAGGCGGCTGTGAATCCATCAGGACCTGGACTTTTCCCCGCTTTCATTTGGGATAAGGCTATTTTAAATTCGTCTTCTGAAAGAGGACCATCTATGTTGGCTGATTTTTCTTTGCTTATTAAATGTTTAGTGTGTTGTTTTAGGAAGTCCTGGATTAGGGTGCTTCTGGGACCTTCTATGTTGTGTGGTTTAGCTTCTGGTGTTAGTTTGTACAGGCCTGCGTAATATTGGGCAAACTGATTCGCTATGTCCTCAGAGGTGGAAAATAGTGTACCTTCCTGTGAGCGGATTTGTCTGATTGTGTTGTTGGCTCTCTTTTCCTGAAGAGCTCTGGCCATGTATCTGCCACTCTTGTTACTGTGCTCATAGAATAATTTTTGAGTAAGGATGAATTTTCTTTTGACTCTGAGCCCTAATTCCTCTGTGAGGAGAGATCTTGTTTCTGAGAGTTATAGCAGGGTATTTGTGGCATTCGTTTTTTTATGTGTGTGTTCTAGGAGTTTGATTTTTTGAAGAAGTGTGTTAATTCTGGCTTGTTTTTCTTTTTTTCTTGTTGCTGCTCTGGAGATTAGGAGGCCTCTGATCACACATTTGTGGGCTTCCCACTGCGTGATTGGATTTACATCGGGAGTGTCATTCGTTGTGAAGAAGTCGCATATGTTGTCCTGTACCAGCTTGTTGTTTACTATGTCTGTGATCAGTGAGGAGTCCAATCTCCATGTTTTAGAGGTGGGAGGGGTGTCAGGAAATGAGAGAGAAAGGGTGATCGGGTGATGATCGGAGAGAACCAGTGGTTCTATTGTGGTGTTGGTCATGAAATGTAGGTCTCTTTGTGAGAGCCAGAAGTAATCAATTCTGGAATATTTTCCGTGCGGCATGGAGTAAAACGTGTAGTCCTTTGTGGATGGGTGTTGGGAGCGCCACGTATCGTGTAGTAGTGCATCATGAAGTTGTTTCTTGATTTGTTTGAGGGCTTTAAAAGGTATGGAAGAGTTTCCTGTTGAGGTGTCTTCAAGTGGGTTAAGAGAGATATTGAAGTCACCTCCCAGGATTAGAATACCTTGGTGGAAAGCTATTAGGTCTGTGATGGTTTCCCTGAAAAAAGTCACTTGTGCGTGGTTAGGGCTGTATATGTTTGCTATGGTGAGAGGTTTGTTCCAGAGAGTGCCTTTCAGAAAGATGAAGCGCCCGTTTTCATCAGAGAGAGAGTCATTTATCTGCAAGGGGAGGTTTTTTGAGATTAGGGTGACAACACCTTTAGTTTTGGCTATATTGTTTGTGGAATGGTAGATTATTGGGTAATCTTTGTTTGTGAGCTTGGGAACTTTATCAGAGCGAAAGTGGGTCTCCTGTAAAAGGATAATATCTGCTTTAAGATGTTTCATATGTATCATAAGTTTGTGTCTTTTTTCAGGTATGTTAAGACCTTTCACATTGAGAGATACTAATTTTAAGGATCGCATGGTGAGAAATTTAAGTACAGGTTAGGGGCGGGTAATACGGATAGGTGTGGATGTACGGGTGGGTAAGATACAGGGATGTTTGATGAATGAGTGGGAAGGGGGGGACGGATATGTGGGGTTCAGTAGAGTGAGGGGAGGATATCAGAGGAGGAGAGGTGAACAGGTATGGGGTGACCGACTACTGGATGAGACCTGCTCAAACCAGTCTATAGGCGAGGTGTCGGTGAGTGTCAGTCGAGATATAGTTCTCGCTGTTGGGGGGGTGGATGAATTCCAGGGAGGCAACGGAGAGGGTTAACCGTCACTAGACAGTAGTACTAGTGTGAGTTACCAAATATGGGTTTCGCCACACAGATGCCCTAATTGATATGTAATGTGGGACAGGGGGGTTTTGAGTTTCTTTCTATTGGGGCGAATGTACGAGATAGTGTGGGATTGTTAGGATATAGCGCGGCACAGGTTTGCTTTCTTTTTAAAGCCACTATTCTTGCCTTTCTTTCCTGGGTCTTCCTTTCAGCTCTACTGTGTGGGAAGGTAGGTGAGGGGAGATATCAGACAGGGTTGTTTGTGTAATTCTTATATGTATGGTGTATAGCCACAATATTGCCCTTTTATAGGTGGGGAATGTACTAGTCAAGAGATAGCTCTGGTGGGACCATAGAATAGCAGAATAACTTTAAACCATAAACAGGGTTGAAGAACCTCAGTATGTTTATAAGAAACAGGTAACATACACAACTTGAGACCGAGAGAGTCTATATAAACCATAGTTATCGCAAATATCCCGGTAGATGGAGTCAGGGAGTAAGCCCGTAAGTTTTGTGGACATGTGTCAGAAATATTTGGATCTGAATGGGTGTAAGTTGGTATGTTTGTCGTGTCTGGCTAGTATGTCAGTGGAAGATGTTGGCGTACGGAGAGAAGAAAAATGTGGTATGGGTGTGGTAAATTAATGATGTAAATGGAACTGGTATTGTTATTTTGATCATGGTGGTGTATGGGTCTGGTATAGAATGTGGGGGAGGGGTGTTAGATCAGGTGAGAGAGTAAATTTGTTTCGGATGATGTGTGACCAGTATGGGTTCGGTCTTATAAGACTTTTCATATTTGTATAATTTAGGAGTTTTCAGGTGGGAACTGGCTGGTGACCCTGACTCCATCTACAGAAAATGGGATTGTTGGGAAGCAAAGCTAATATATATAAGTACATTCACTTACTGAGTCCATTCGGGTGAAATCTCTTTACTATTTGGGAGGATGTGTTAAGCTGAGGAGGTAAAAATACAGTCTTACCTTCATACATCAGGGAAGGAGATCTTTTGGAGAGTGTTAGGGGTCTGATGGTGGGTCAGGTCCCTTATAAAGGAGTTCACCCGTATGGTTTGCATCGTATACGGTATTCATGCCAAAGGAGGAAACATAACATAAACAAAGTAGATTATGTAGAGCGCATAACAATACAAATTTGTTTAAGCATACAAGCTAATGATAATGGGGAGGGGTGGGGAGGTGGTGTATCTATCCCCCCAAGGGGTTGTATGGGGTTTCCACTGGGAGAAGAAGCAGAGGGAAAAAATGTTTTCCTGGTATTGTGTGTCTTATTCTTGCTGTCTATGATGGTTTTCCCCAAATCCGGATGGGGAGGGATACAATGGGATCCTGGATTCTCAGGTTTAAGAGTGTTTCTTGTTTAAGTAGCTCGGAGGATGGGAATGGAAGAGGCAGAGTGGATTACAAACCTGTTATATAGTCTGAGCAGATTTTTTTTTTTGGAAGTGTACTTTGTGGTTGTCCAGGAATATTAGCCATAAGGTGTGGGGTTAAGGGATAGGGCTTGGAGGTATATTATGAGTAACAGGATTGGTCCATGTAATGACGTGAGAATCCTGCTAATCATGTCCAGTTTTGATGCTTAGTAGGGGCAAGACAAGAGTTCTGAGTAAAGGAATCAGCATTTGGGATTATTGGGGAGTAATAGTCAGAGAAGCGTATATTAAGCTGTGAGGGATCCAGTGGTGGTATGTCTACCGGGGGGGTTAATCCCTCCTGGATTTGCGATGGGCTGGTGAAGTAGTAAGGCTTCCTTCTCTTGGGGAATGTCTGTTTACTGGGGGGGGCGAGAATCTCGCCGAGAGTCGGCGTCTCCTTTGTGACTTGGCATTTCCTGCATGTAAGAATTCCATGGGTTCGTCTTGCAAGTTTTCCTGTGAGGTGGGTCTAAGATCAGCGTACCAGTTTGGTAGTTCCATGTGAGGGATGTTTAGCTTGTCACAGAAGGAAGGTAGATCTTCCGGGACTTTTAGCAAAACGGAACGGTTCGGAGGGCCTGCTGAGAGGCAGAACGGGAATTTCCATCTGTATGGAATATTTATTTCCCTAAGGGTGTCCAGTAGGGGGCGAATGTCTCTTCGCTGTTGTAAAGTTATTTGAGATAGATCCTGAAACAGTTTTAATTCCTGGCCTTGGTATGTTATATGGTTCCTGAGTCTAGCATTACGGAGGATTTCCTCTTTCAATTGAAAGTTGACAATATTGCATATAATGTCTCTGGGTGGGTCATTATCTCTCCCCCTTGGTTTGAGAGCCCTGTGGTATCTTTCCATGTCAACAGGTGTTTCCAAGGGTCTTCCTAATAAATCATTAAAGATGGCCAAAAGGGAGGGAAGTAGTTGATCGTTTTCAATGGATTTAGGCAAGTTCCTAATCCTTATGTTATGCCTGCGACTGCGATTTTCAAGATCTTCTAAATGGCGTCGCATGTCTCTGAGATGCAGTGTATGAGCATCAATGGATTGCCTCGCCCTGTGGATGTCAGTGTCATGGCGTGCAGTGGCCTCTTCAATCTCCTCTACCCTGGAAACCATATTGTGAAAGTCCCTTCTTAGATCAGCTATGACTGAAGTGAAAGTGGCTTTAATGTCACTTGCGATGTCATGTAAATCGGCAATACTGACCGGTTTGTGGATTTGATGCTCCGTGTGCTGCTGTTTCTTGGAGGAGCTGGCTGCATCACGTCTCTCCGGGCTGAGGCTAGCGTGGCGCGCTGCTGCTGCTGCTCCAGGGGCCTGTGTTTCCGGCTTCCGCGGTTTCGCTCGGAATATCTCGGCGATGGGCGCGTCTGATTCGGGTGTATGTGCCCTGGGCGAGCGGGATCACGTGGGGGAGAGATCCCCTTGTAGTTTGCCCATTTTGGATTGCCTGTTCCACTCGTGTGAAGTGTTAGGGCCTGCAGTGTGGCGGAGCTGCAGTCTCAAGCCGCCATCTCCCTCGACGTCCAGGCCACGCCCCTCAGGTATTCCAGCCGGTAGAGTCAACGATGACTTCTGCAGGTTGATTAGCCAACCGAACTCCTCTAATGTGGACACTGTGATTGTCACATTCTCCTCCAGAGCCGCAGCAGACTCTGCTCTCAGAAGTAAATCGTTGAGGTATGCTACAACCGCGATACATCTCTGTCTCAGCAGCGCCAGCGTCGGGGCCACCACTTTGGTGAACACTCTGGGAGGTGAAGCCAACCCGAAGGAAAGTGCCACAAACTGGTAATGCAGGTCCCCCACTATGAAGCATAGAAAACCCTGGTGACTGTGACAAACTGGAACATGGAGATACGCGTCCCTGATATCCAGGGACGCCATGAATTCCCCTTGGTGCAGGGCGGCCACGATCGAGCGGATGGACTCCATCCTGAATCTCTTCGTCTTTACGAAGTGGTTTAATGCCTTCAGGTCCAGAACTGGCCTGACACCGCCCTTTTTGGGTACCACAAAGAGGTTTGAGTAAAACCCGTGAAATCTTTCCACCATGGGTACCGGTACAATCACCCCCTGTTCAGCAAGCGCCCGAACGGCGCCTAGAAGCGCCTCCCGACCCCCCTGAGGGAGTCTCAAGTTTGAAGGGAAGAACCTTTTTGGGGGCAGAGAGATGAATTCTATCCTGTACCCGGAGGACACCACCTCCAGTATCCACCGATCGGTGATGCGGGCAGTCCATCTGTCTGCGAACCCCAGCAACCGGCCCCCCACCCGTGAGTCAGGCGGGGGCAACCCATCATGCGGAGGTTGATTTATCCTTCGCTTTTTCGGACTTATGCTGTCAGGGCCTTTTACTGGGCCCAGCGGAAGCCTTACCGGAATGAAGCCCTTACCCGCTGAGCCAGGTGCCCGAAAAAACTTCTTCTGGCCTGAAGAAACAGGGCCCTGCCTACGGCGAAAATCCCGCCGCTTTGGCTCTGGAAGGAAAGTACTCTTCCCTCCTGTGAAATCCTTAATGATTTCATCCAACTGTGGGCCAAACAGACGCCCTCCCTGAAAGGGAAGATCTGCAAGAGCTTTCTTTACAGCCTGGTCGCCCGACCAAGAGCGGAGCCACAGCACCCGCCTGATAATTGCAAAAACAGACATTTTTGACAATATGGGAAGAAGGTCCAAAGCAGCATGGCATATGTAGCGGAAACCCTCTTCCAAATGTTGTGCCCGTTGCACCTCACCCTGTGCACACTCACAAGTTAAACCAGTGTGCAGTGTGGCAGCGTGCTCGTGAAGAGATTGTGCCGCCATCGCATCCGCTAGAGCCGGCCGCATGGCTGACCCAGCCAACAAGAACAGGGCCTTAGACACTGCCTCTGTGCGGCAATCGGCTGCCTCCTTAAAAGATGGAGACCCCTCCAAGGGAATGGTCGTTGCCTTATTCAGACGGGCCTCTGGGGGGTCCACCATTGGGGAAGCCCATCTCTTAGTAAAGCTATCCTCAAGGGGTAGCGAACAGCAAAGCTTTTAGGAAAAGCAAAGGAATTTGGTGGCCGCAGCCTTTTCTTGAACACCGCCTGTTCAAACACCTGATCATAAGGGTAAGCCCTAGGGGACCTAGGGGGTTTAAGTGATGCACAAATATATGTGGACTCATGCGACTCCCCTGCTTGGTCAAGCCACATGGAGTCGCGGATATTAGTGATCAGAGCGGCCACTATCGCTTTATCACGCGAAAAAGGAGCCTCCTGATCACCTTCACCTTCTGAGGGCAGTTCACCCTCTGATAGGTCCACAGGTGTGACCACTGAGGTACAAGTATTAAGGAAAAATATTGCGCTATCCTGAAAATGTGAAAAGGGAAAAAGGAAAACTAAAGCAGCTGACACGACAAAACTTCCAATTTGTGCATAGAACGTGAACAAAAAAAGTGTAGCGCTAAAAGAAACACCGCATATATTTCAATGTAAAATCAATAGTGAATCTAAACAGAAAATAATAAAAAGTCCAAACAAAATTGTATTGATATATTCAATCTGATCAAGACACCCGATGTAGTGATCGTGAATCTTCAACAATTGTGGAAAAACTGCATCATGTGCTGTGCACTCCCACCAAGTGTGTGTAAGGTACTCTTACCAACGATAAGAGGAAAATGCGCGTAGTATTATTCCCAAAGAGACATCCTCTAGACCTCGCGGTGTGGCTTCAATCCCACCGTCTGCCGGGAACTCCCTGAGGGCCCACAGCCGGATGTCAAACTCCAGTACAAGGGTGTAACAATCTGTTGGGTGATTCAACCATCGACCAGGAACTCTTGCAGGTCCACAGCTAGGTCTCAGACTCCGGCACCACCGTGCAACAATATGCCTCAATATAAAAAGGGGGTTCGGTGTGCAGGCAGATAAGTAGATGTGAAGTCTCAGCCTGTGTTCAGCTGTTTCAATCTGACCACTGAGGTACTTTCTGGATCTGAATCTTCCCCTGAGGAATGAGGGGGTGGGCGTTTTTTGGGGCCCCCCCGGAACCGGGTCCCCCGCCCAGGGGAAGAACTCCCCAAATACCGCCCTCAGCTGTTCCAAGGACACCAAGGTTCCCGGGGTGGATTGTTGATCCGCAGGTACCCCTACCATAGCCTTACCGGCCTCTGACATCCCAGCCTTCCGGCACCCCCACTGTGTGACCACCACCTCTACCCCACCAATCAGCCAGGGAGACCCGGGAGGATTGCACCCACCGCTACCAGCACCCAGGGAGAGCCAGCTATACTTGCTGTTTTAAATGCCTCAGCACTGTGACCGGAATGAGCAATACCCAAAAATCCACTGCACTTCAAGAGCCTGCACCACCGAGTGTCAGCCACGTTGTCCAAGTGAAACCGGAAGTACTACTTTTTATCACTTCCTGTAATACCAAAAATGACCACTGGGGGCCACCAGAGGGCAGGCTGAAAACCGCATGGGCTACCAAACAATGGATGCTGCCATTAACACAAGCAGAGCTTATAGAAAAATGGTGCGGTCGGTGGACGAACGAACGGTGATCCACACCGAATGGTGACGAACCGCTTAATGCAGTGCTCCGAACGGTCAGTGCAAGGTGCGGTACTGCAGGGGGAGGGGAAGTGGGGGGGATGGGAGATAATCCTCAAAGGGGTACCACCCAGTGTGTCCCCACTAACGGACCCCCACCGGCCAGCTACCCCAGAAGCTGCCCAGGTGCCCACTCTCCGCGCCCCTAGGAGGGAAGAGGGGTCCCACTCACCAATCCGACGGGTGCAGCGGGTAGCCACCCGGAGCAGACTTACCTCCCCATAGAGATGCATGCTGCTGGCCAGGCCCCTGGACAGGAACACAACCAGTCACTGGGCTCTAGTGGGTTTTAGCCACTGGCCGCCCGCACGGAACGGGCGCTATGAGGTGGGCCCCTGCTAAGGGTAGCTCGCATAGTGTCGGCCAGACTGGGGAAAGTTTTTGGATTCTAGATCTCCTCTATACCACCAGCCGGCTTCTTGATAGCAGTCTTAATAAGAAAAAATCTTCAGGAGACCGCAGATCCCATAGGGAACCAGGTCTACTCCTTGCACTAGGCAATTTAAAACTGATGTGCTATGCAGAGCAGGGGGATTATATGCTAAGGTGAGGATGGCCCCCTGGGAGGGGCCAACCTATGCTTTTGTTTTATTTTTGCCTAGTCTACTCCTAGTGATATGAGCATAACCCCACGTGTCATAAGAAGGCTGCGTCTGTCAGTGAACGGAAGAGTAATACATACAGTTCAGAACTTCAGTTAGGAACATGAAATATCATTACATATTTGGATGCAGGAGTTCATACTGTGTAAAAGGAGTATAAACGTCAAGGACTTCGATAGTACGGGGAGGCAAAACTCTTTCCAGGGTCCCAGAAGGTGGCAGACCCTTCATGCTTGGACTTATTTTAAAGCACTGTATATGCTGAGATTGTATTCCTTAATGTGAGGTTTGCCAGGCGGCCCAATCACGAAATATGATTTTTCATACAGAACTTGTGAATTAGGGAAGATTGTATTTCATGGCCCGCCTAAGAATCCGCCTCACTCATGTAAGTGGTTAGGGGCATACGGCCCCACCCCTTGTCAACCAGAGAAAAAGGGACTGCTAAAACCAACTCCCAGTTCTCATTTTCCATCAATGAACCAACATCAGAGAACCAGGGAATCATCTTCGAAACACTGATTAGTCACGGACATTTCAAAAGCAAGTATCTCCACCCAGTTTCTTTGCTGCTGTATATTTTTCTCATTGCTTTGGTAACCTTTTTATTTTTCTGTAAATATTTTACTGCACCTAAAACTTGACCTTTTCATTATTAAACCTTATTCTGAAAGAGTTCATTTTGTCTCTAAAGCTCTTAATGCAGCTATCACAAATCTGTTCCTTTGAAGAGCGCTACTGTTTTTAAAATTAAGCCTCTGAATATACCTGTCTGCGGTGACAGCGTGTGTTACAGGTGGTTATTCTAAGATGTTGGTATTGATAAAATTCCGAGCTCCTCTGGCTCCCAAATAGAGGTGGTGGCAGAGAAAGTGTTAATTGTTTGAATTAGCCCAGTAACAATCGCTCTCAGGCAGCTGGCATTTAGACAGTGGTCCCGCAAACTGGGAAATCTTTGTGCTGAAAGCAGCTGAGAGTGGCATTGCTACGTTCGTGAAAAGCGCGGTGTCAGATCAAGGGGGTCCTCGGCCACATGTCGGTGAGGAGGGCAGTGATCTGATACCCGCGTTCGTCACAGTTACATTCCAAAACCAAAGCACCAACATCTTTACACCTAAGGATAGCATCAAGTGCCTTCTAAACTGGAGCCTGATCTCCTCATTGGAATTGCAACTGACAAACAGAAATCGGGCTGTGAATTCACACCTCAATCACACTCAAAAACGGATGGAATTTGCACTGCAGCAATGTGAACTAAGACTAATGAACATTATTACTTAAGGCAGTGGCAGTCTGCGAACTGGAAGTTATCAGTTTTTGTATCAGAGCATTTGCACAAGTACTCTTGCAAATGCTTAATATCGGCACTGATACAAATACCGGTACCAGTACACATTATTTTACTAGATGCGCACAACACCAAATGCCCTCTGTCATCACTTGCCTAAAAGGACAACACCGTTATCTTTCAACATCTGTCCCAGTTGAGCACCCTATGACTGTACTTTTCACTCTCTTCGCCAAGAGTTAAAAGAGTGCCAAGCACTTTCCTACGCTGTTCTATTTATTTACTTTTTGTTTTTTTTCGCATTACTAAGTGGTAGAAAATACTATTATACTACTGATAGATTAGTATTACTATTACTAATTTCATTGTAAAAGTCTTGATTGATTGACTGATAAGCAATATCTTTGGTTAATATTAGAAACTGTAATCCCAGTACTCTCTGTCCCACTATAAACATTTGCTTTCTCCCAGCAACAATGTCCTTAACCATTACATCCCTTAATGCAAAAGGACTAAACTCCCCCTACAGCCTGCTCGTGAGGCAGAGGAGGTGAGTGGCCTGCATTGGCAGAGGAGTGCAGGGGACGAGGATGGGTTTGGCGTGTGCAGATCTGCGGGAGCTCCTGGTGAGAGAGCCGACGTTTTGAGACAGGAGTGGGGGCAACTATCCTGCGAGAGTGCACTGAAAAAGGACATAATAAATAAGTGGAGGGTTCCCAAGCCCATGAGACCCCGAAAACTGCTGAGACACCCCAAGCTCTCTAGACCACATAAGACAGCCTACAGTGGATCCTCTTGGGGTAAAGTCCCCCCCAACAACTGAGGCACAGTGATAATTAGTGTGAGGACCCTCCAGGAAGAAGAAACTCGTGGTGAGTCTCAACCCCCTCCATTTTTTCTTTTTTTTTTCGTTATAAACCTCCATATATGTGATGCTCCCTTTCCTCTACCCTCCCCCTTGAGAACTGTGCTTAACTTGCAATAAAAGGGGAAAAGAACTATACCTAGCTTGTACAAGATAAATTGCTGATAACCCGAGGACATTAAAGGACTGTAAGGCAGGAGGCACAGGGACAAACGGGGGAAGGTAAGAAGAGGAGTGAACAGAAGAAAAGGAATAAGAGGGTAATAAAGGGTGTAAAAGAGGAGAGGAAAAAGAAAAGAGGCTTGGAGAGGAGAGAATAAACCATGAAGGGAAAGGCAAAGAAAACAAACACTCAGGCAAAGCCACCTAAAGTCAGTGCAAGTCCAGGAACAATAAAAAATATATGTCACAAGAAGGGAACCTGGACAAATCAACATCAAAAAAACAGATGGGGACCATCAGATTCAACAAATTTAATAAAAGGGACCAGCACCAGATCCCCAAGTGGAAATTCCCTGAACAACTCGGCCATAGAGGCAGAGGTGGACACTGATCTGGAGGGGGATGGTGCCCTCAGCTTAGATTTACAAACTCAACTGCCCACCAAAACCGATATGGCGAATATGTTAGCGAAATTAGAAAACTCCTTGAAAAAGGATATAGCAACACTACAAAATGACCTGGGATACCTGGTGGCGCGAGTAGAAGATACAGAGAAACAACTAGACGCCCAAGTACAACATATTGAGGATCTCAGGAAAGAAATAAGAGGCCTTCAGATAGCACAGAGAGATCTGACATATAAAATGGAAGACCAGGAGAACCGGAGTAGGAGGAAGAACCTGAGAATCCGGGGGGGTCCCTGAAGTAACCCAAAAGGAAGACCTGGCTGTAATGGTCGGGGAGATATTCAATTCAATACTCAACAGACAAGCCACAGAGACCCCGCTGAGACTCGAAAGAGTCCACAGGATTAAAAAAAACCTAAGGGGATCCCTGCAGACTCTCCTAGAGACATAATAGTGAGGTTCCATCACTATGAAGACAAAACACATATGGAAGAGACTGAAAAACCGAACACCTGTTAAATACAAGGAGGCAGACCTCCAGATCTTTGCAGATCTGTCACAGGAAACTCTAAGAAGATGAAACTTATTGAAACCACTATTGGATTCTATGCAAAAACAGAATATACAGTATGTTTGGGGGTTCCCGGCTTGCCTGATCGGCATGAAGGATGGCCATTCAGCCAGCCTGAGATTTCTGTTGGATCTTGGTGAGTTCTGCAGCAAATTAGATTTAACAGAACCAAAGATCCCAGGATGGATCTCCCCGGGAACAGACAAACCCCAACTAGAAGCGCAGTGGCATTCGATCCCAAAAAGAAGAAAAAAATAAAGAAACTACTAAGAAAGAAGAAGAAATGGAGGGAAATTGTATAAAAATGTGACCATAAGACCATATACTGTGTATAGAGTTCTGAATAGGAACATTGCTCTATGGTACTATACAAACAGGGGGGGCAGG
>BLSH010121513.1:132282-151434 GCA_018402905.1 Glandirana rugosa | reverse complement strand
CGCTCATAACAAAGTCCGTGTCAGCAAAACTCTACATACAGTTTCAACGACACATTCTCTAGTGATTCCTGAACAGATCGAAACACATCAAGTCACAATTTCGCCTCCAGGCTCCCGATTTTTTTTTTTAATTTTCAGTCGTCGATGTGTATGTCATCGACGACTGAAAATTATAATCCTGTGAATGGACAGGACCTCAGGTCGCTACAACCATGGGCGGCGACTAGAAGCCTAGCCCCCTGCCCACGTCGGCGGAGGTAGCGCCCATTCCCTTAGGTCTGCACATTCGTCATGTCGAAGTGCGGCCCGTGGAATGACGCGTACGCGCTCGAGACGGTACGAGACGATGTCCCTCCTCCCTGCTCGCTCTGCTTCTGGCCGCCTGGCCAGTAGCAGAGCATGGCAGAGCTCGCGCATGCGCAGTAAGGTGCCCGGCGTGAAGCTGTACTGCTTACACGTCTGGATTCCCTTACCCGCGATGGAGGCGGCTGCACCCGTCCCCCGATCCGAAGATCAGCGGCGGGTACCAACATCGCTGGACTCCAGGACAGGTAAGTGTCCTAATATTAAAAGTCAGCAGCTACTGTATGTGTAGCTGCTGACTTTTAATTTTTTTTTTTAGCCCTCGGACCTCCGCTTTAACACTGAACTACACAAAGCTAGACAAGTCCTTAGTGATCTCTTACACAGCAACTTTGACATACATCTCAAAACGACTGTGCCTGAAACAATACTCGCAACGCAACAAATCTGGAGCATACCTGGCCAAACAGCTCAAATGCAGGGTTGCACAAGCCAAGATACCCTATCCTACAGACCCCCATGGTGCCCGACTCACTAACCCCAAAGACATTGCAGACTGATTTAGCTCATTTTACTCCAACCTATATAACCTGCAGGCTCTGATTCAACCCCCCTCCCACTCCTGAAGACATTAATCGATTTCTTTAAAACACTCACCTACCCTCTCTAATGCAAGAACAACGTCACTCTCTCTCAGCCCAATTTACATTACAAGAACTTAAAACAGCCATTATTGCCCACCACTTCACAAATCCCCATGCCCAGACGGGTTTATCGGCGAGTACTCTAAAACGTTTGCAAAACTTCTCACTCCACATCTCTGACACTCATTTAACTTTATAGCGTCTACAGGCTCCATTTCTGCAGAATCAATATAAGCCACCATAGTAACAATACCAAAACCTGGCAAACCGATGGACGATCCTGCTTGGCGGCTTTTCTACGCTTGCTCATCGTTCCCCCTGGTAGCTCGGGATAGTCCGGTCACTTCGGTCACTCCGATCCGGTTCCCCCGTCCGCTGTATGTGCCGCGATGTGCGAGGCTGGAGCAGGAGCTCTGGATTATACGGCCATCACAGACGCCGGCCAGACACGCCCCCCAGTCAACGCCACTTTAAAGGTTTGAAAAGCCATTATCCAAAGTACCAAAGGCATCCAGCACTCCCTGCTTCCATACATACCTCTGGAAGCACTCCAGATCTCTACATGTGACATCTTTCAGTATGGATCAACACAGGCATATGTACTATTGGAAACCTATATGAAGGAACAACGCTTCAATCTTTTCAACAAATTCAATCCAAATGGAACTTTGCAGCTACAGATTTCTTCAAATATCTCAGGATACGCTCAATAATGGCCAAAGTTCAATGGTCGAACTCCCCTCTACTCAGGCACTTAACTTCCTTTACCCAATCCTCCAAAACAATATGGAATAGCATTCATCTATAAACGCCTCATTGCAACTGAGCACAACTCAAAAACCCCAACAATGACGAATTGGAAAAATCCCTGCAACGCTCATATTCTCCCCAAAAATGGTATCATGCACTACATGCTCCCTTGAAAGTTTCCAAGTGCATACTACATTGGGAAAACCTCCAAAAAAATATACCACTGCTGGTATCTCATCCAGGAAAAATTTGCCCGCAATTACCAAACGTCCTCCAATCTTTGCTGGAGAAACTGTGGGAATCCAGGATATTCCCTACATATTTGGTGGTCATGCCCAAATCTCACCGCATTCTGGTCTAAACGCTCCAAGCTCTTGTTCTTCATAGTCCCAACCCATGTCACCCTTACCCCACAGATGGTTATGGTGGGACTGGACTTGCATTTCCCATGTTTTCATAGCCACCCGATTAACCATTGCAAGAAACTGGAAAGCCGTCCCTCCCCCATCCTGTATTAATCTTATTGCCACTTTAAACAACCACTGCTCCATGGAAAATATGTTTGCAAAAGCCCACCTCCGACTCCCTGGTTTCTACAAAAACTGGGATCCCTGGCTTAAACACCCCAAAGCACTGTCTCTCACATGAGCCCAACCCTCTAAGGGGCTTCCTCGTGTGCTTTGCCCACATTAAATCTGCCATTGCTATGCTTTCATATAGTATACTCACCACCCTCCTTTCTTTATGGTTATGTACTTCAACACTGTTCTGAAAATTTGGTTATATATAACAATGTTCTGTATACACTCAAGTATGTTAACTTTTAT
This sequence comes from Glandirana rugosa, assembly GCA_018402905.1. Classification (NCBI taxonomy): domain Eukaryota; kingdom Metazoa; phylum Chordata; class Amphibia; order Anura; family Ranidae; genus Glandirana; species Glandirana rugosa. The sequence continues at coordinate 148,910 of BLSH010121513.1, read as the reverse complement.
CTTGTACCGCTTTGATGGTTTATTCTATGCTCTAATATGCAATGCAAAACTTTGTATTGAGACAAAACCTTAAAATCTTTAAGTTAAAAAAAAAAATCCTCTTTAATGTGTCCTCAAGAGATTTAATCTTCTGCACTCTCTGTGGGGACGGAGAACTTCCCCTTATAACGGTGGTCAAGGAGGGTTGCCAACTAGTAATGATCCTTCTCCTTTATGCCACATATTTTTTTTTTTTTTTAATTCAGTAAATTTTTATTGTTATTAAGAAAGGTAACATTACAACATGAGTGAGATGTGAAACATGTGGAATGTACAGATACAATTCAATCACAGTTTACTTATAGAAGTTGAATTACCATTCCAGTAAAGCACTGCCGTCTGGTGTATAATAATATCTACATCTGTAAAAGTACTATTTGGATTCAGATTGTATGCAGTGCCCACCTGGGCTGCCACACCCCAATAGGGAACTCACTGTGTGGCAGGGCAAGTAGACTGCTGCAAGTATTATGGTACATCCCGAGAAGGACTCAAACTTCCTAAGCAGGGGTGTACACCGACATTGTAGGTTTTTTGACGTCTTGAGATATAAGTAGTCAGTAATGCATGGCAGTATATGCGTGTGTGTAGATTCCTGAAAAGTCATGTAACAGTAGCAGAATAAAGAGAAAGGGAAGTAAGGACAGCAGGGAGAAGAGGAAAGAAAACGATAGAGGGGAGGGTCATGAGGTGGGGAGTAGAGTCCCAAACATTAAAGTATATCACATTGTTGGAGACTCAAATGGTGGTCTAGTTCTAAAGATTTAATGGTTCTTACAGTAACTTTTGAGAAGTGGATGACATGTGGAGCGTATACTGGTATTGCCGGTTATAGTCCACATGCATGAATGTTAAGTGCACTGAGAGTTAGAGTTATACTTGTAGGGTGCAATAAGGACTTTTTGCCCAGGGGTCCCATTGGCGGATGAATTTTTCGGTTAGTAAGTGGGCCTTAGCATAAGCATATTCGTTGGTCGCATTTTCATTTATGATTAAGATGGCGTTGTTGTAGTCTGGCGGACAGGGCGATTTCCAGCTTCTAGTGACGGTGAGGCGGGCAGCAATGAAGATATGGGAGATTATGGGAGCATAGGATTTTGGCCATTTGTCCATGTCGAGGTTTAGAAGGGCCGCTTTCGGGTTAGGCGGGAGATTGTGTCCTGTGAGTTGATTGATGATCTCAAATATATGTTGCCAAAAAGAGTGTAGTTTGGGGCAGTGCCACCAGATATGGAAGGGTGTGGCATTTGCTCCGCAGTTTCTCCAACATAGTGGTGATTGATCCTTCTATATTTTTGCTAGTCGATAAGGTGTGTGATACCAATTGTGTAGAACTTTCTGGGAGGACTCCCAGTGGGTGATGCAATGGGAGTATTTACGTGGAATAGTTGCTGCTTGCTGCCAACATTCTATAGGATATATGCAGTTTAAAGTGCGCTCCCAATACAGAATGGTAGTGGGTTTGTCCACTGCTGTGGACCCAGCTAAAGGTTTGTAGAAAGGGGAGAGGCCAATTTTTGCATTCCTTAGAGTGTCCATAAGATTCAAGAGACGGTCCAGTAGTGGGGAATTGCCAATAGGTATATGTTGCAGTGCATGTCGTATTTGAAGGTATTGGTAGAAGGAAGTTTTAGGTAGCGAGGATGTTTTTTGTACTTCCTGAAAAGATTTCAATATTGAGTTTGAATATAAGTGGGCAGGAGTGCGCATGCGCGGGGCTCCGATGGCGGCTGTGTAAGCCTGGAGCTCCGGTCTCCCTCGGCCTCCCGGACCGGTTTTATCTAGCAGCGGAGCTCGGTCTTCCCGCTCCACCAGCTCCAGAACAGTGGACAGCCACGGTATCATCCTGGGAAAGGTAAAGTGTCGGCACGTCAGCCGCGGCCCGCTAATGGAGGCCGCGGATCGGGCCTAGTCAGCTCGCTATCGCTCTGGAGGAGAGTGTCCAGGGAATCCATATAAGGGTCGGCTCCCAGAAAAGCCCTGAAGCTGTCATCTACTTGGCTATCAGGGGTGGAAACCCCTGGGGAGACTCCTGATCTTGCCAAGGGGAACGAGTGTTCATCAAAGGAGGCATCTCAAATTGAGGCCGCGGTTTGGGCCTACTGCATGATCATCCTCATTCACTGGGCCCGGTTTGTGGCTCACAGTCCCTCTATTCCTTCCTGACTGAGTATTGGGGGTCCATAAAGTTAACCAGGATCCGATCCTTTCTCACTTTCAGTCCGAATTGGTGCTGCGTTATCTTTTTGTACAATTTCACATCATTGTCTGACTTTTTTCACATATCCACCCCATTCTCTGTTATTTTTATTCTGAGCCTTGAACTGTCATTGAAGTCCGTGTGGGATCTTTTATAAAGTTTGGACTATGCACCAGGGGGCAGTCAGGCGAGACTTGTCCCGCCAGCCAGGCTTTGACGCCCCACCCTCTAAGGGCCCACAGCTACCTTCGGGGACCCAACACACCAGTGGGGGATTGGAGGAGATGGAAGCAGGTCCATAAGGGGGGTCTCAGGTCCTGTCCTCACCTGGGCCACCCCCAGGAGCTCAAACCATGGCTCAGATCCTATCTCCAGCATCCACCATATCCCTTCTGGAGAGGACACTGGATGAACTTATCACTACCCCTCTCAAGGAGCAGGGTTCGGGCAATCCCCTTTCGGACTTATCTAGCCCCCAAACTCAAGTACCCCAATCCGATATCCAATTGATGATGGAGGTTTTCTCTAAAATGCTCTCCAAAGGCCTAGCCCAAACAGCTTCTCAAATTACCTCTGTTATCCAAGCTGACCTTCAGGGTTTGGGGATAGAAACCATAAAACATAAAACGGAGCAATCTGTTTCCAGAATCAACCAAAACACAGCTCGTATCCAGGACCTTCAGGATCAACTGGAGTCTGCCTTTTCGAAAATAGACGACCTGGAAAATCGCTCTAGACGCTATAACTTTCGAATTAGGGGCCTCCCTGAAGAAGTCATTGATGTCCACTCAGCTGTGTGCACCTTCATTAAGGAAACTATTCCAGGCATCCCTGACCACCGCCTTGAATTAGACAGGGCTCATAGAGCCTTGCAACCCCCAAGGTCCGACGGGTTACCTAGAGATATAGTGGTAAAACCCCATTTTTATGGGGTAAAAGAAGAGATCATGAAAGCCTCAAGGAACTCTCCTAATCTTGCTATCCATGGTCACATCCATGGTATACAAGTTTTCGCAGACTTGTCACCTTACACCATTCAGAAGAGAAGATCCCTGAAGCCTCTTTTGGAAGCCCTCTCTAAATCCAACATCAAATATTGGTGGTCCTTCCCGTTCCGTTTGTCTTTTCTTTTCAAAAGCAAGAAATATGGCTTTTCCTCATTCCAAGAGGGGGAACGTCTACTGGAGGACTAAATCTCATTTCGCTGGATCCCTCCTCCACTCATCCTCATAAGACTGTGTCCTCCTCCAAGAGACCTTCGCCTCAGAGCCCTATTCCCCCTCTGTGGCGGAGACAACAACAAAAGCGAGCCAAAGACTCCCACCCCCCTTGATTGAGACATGCTCTTATTGATTGATACTATTTGGGGAAAATGACTCCTAGGTCTTCTTGCTGTCCATTGTCCTGGTTATGTTGAATCTCACATTTTATTCTGAATTCGGTTTTAGTCTTTTAGGGGCAGTCTGCGGTTGCCTCTGCCCCCCCGCTCTCCTCCGATGAGATTGCTCTCGGGGGGAGGTGGAGGGGCGGATCCGTTGCGGGGCCCACATTCTGGTCTTTTACAGTATCCTAACGATCCTCTGATTGCAATTTATGGCGTTATAGCGGGTCGTTGAGGCCCTTATTGTCTCTGGACCCTAGATATTCTGTTGACTTTGTCCATTTTTATCATTCTTTAAAATACTTGATGGGTAAACCGTTAACGTTATTTTTCTTTTTTAGGTCCTAGGGTTTTGGCTGGGGGGGATTTTCATGCTCCTCCCTCTGACTTCGAGTTACCAAAGTTGGGGGCCCCTGGGTCGGTTGTAGTTTGCCGTACAGGCAGACACCTTACTTCCTATTCCTGATGGTGGGGGTGATCTCTAGAACCCACTCCACCAGGAAAATGAGGGGTTTTGCGGCTCGTCTTTGTGGGCTCCCCTCCCAAGTTATTTGTTCTTACTAAGTTTTTCTGGGTCTTTATACTCCTTTCTCTCCTTTTCTCTTCCCTTATCTCCAGGCATCAGAGAAGTCAACAACACAGTGGGTATCCATGTGTAACTGGTATGAACATGTGAAAGGTGTAGGAATTTTCTTCGCCAAACAATTAGCATTTACCCCTTTGCAAGAAATCAAAGACCCAGAGGGTAGGTATATTTTCCTAAGGGGAACTCTGGGGGGCTCAATGTTTTCCTTCATATCATACTATGCCCCCAACCAGGGTCAAACCAAGTTCTTCCAGAGGTTGCTGAATCTTGTCACCCCTCACTTAGAGGGGACTGTAGTAATGGGAGGAGATTCCAATATGGCCTTAGACCCACACTTGATAAGTCAGGGACAGGTCCTCCTCGGAGGATTAGGCCTCCTAAACTCAGTCTCAAATTCGCTAGGCTTCTATACTCGGTGGGGTTCATTGACATTTGGAGAGAGCTTAATCCCAGGGTTAAAGACTACACTCATTTCTCAGCTCCGCACAGGAATATGGCCAGAATAAATCATATCTTTGTCCCAGCCTCTGTTTCTCCCATGTTCTCCAAATCTTATATCAGGGATTCTCCCTTAACCGACCACTCATTAGTCATAATAACCCTTAGAATTGACCTAGGGTTCGGAAGAAATCCCCAATGGCGATTGAATGAATCTCTACTTAATAATCCGGTCCATTGCACATTATTGGAAAGGGATCTCAAGGAATATTTCATGCTGAATGACAATGGGGAGGTATCCCCCTCAATTTTGTGGGCAGCTCATAAAGGAGTTATAAGGGGAAAGATCATTCAATTATCAGCCAGGTTACAAAGGAAAAGGTTGAATGACATTGAAAAACTAGAACGGGCATTTCATGACTTGGCCAGGTCGCATAAGAAAAACCCGAATCCCCAGTCTCTAGCTCAGCTTGAAGCAGGGAAGATAGCCTTAAACCTTGCCCTCACCACCAGAGCCGAAAAACAGATACAATGGTCCAGAGCTCATTTCTATTTAAAAAAGGATCAAATTGGTCCTAGGCTGGCTGCCAGGCTGTCCCCCAGGTGTCGTTCTTTCTCCTTCCCAAAGATCAAGGACCTTTTTGGTGACCTAACTAAAATTTTTATGCCAAACTATATGAATCAGGGACATCAAAGGCTTCTCCTAAACTTGAAGCCTTCTTAAATTCCATTCCTCTTCCTAGATTGTCAGAGGAACATGCAGCTTCCCTTGAACTACCCTTCACAGACACGGAAGTTCTGGAGGTGATCCGAAATCTCAGGAAAGGTTCGGCCCTCAGCCCTGACGGTCTGTCTATGGGCTACTATAAGACTTTTGGCCCTGTTATAGCCCCTTTCTTATCTAGATTTTTTAAGTCTCTTCGGGAGGGTTCTGGGTTGCAGAGTGAAGCCAACAGGGCTTTTATATCAGTCATCCCCAAACCGGGTAAAGATCATTCAGATGTTAGCAATTATAGACCAATCTCTTTGATCAATGACCTTAAAATTTTGACTAAAATTTTAGCAAACAGACTGTCCAAATTTATAAGCAAGTATATTCACAAAGATCAGGTAGGCTTTATTCCGGGAAGGCAGGGCCCGGACTAAATTCGTAGCGCTATTGACATCATTTCTCTTCTCAACTCGAATTGGGATGGGGGGCCCACTCGGGAGGGGTACATTCTATCTGTCGATCTTCAAAAGGCCTTCGACACAGTTGATTGGTCGTATCTATTTGAGGTTCTATACAGATGGGGATTTGGTCCAAGATTTCTCCAGACCTTGAGGGCCCATTACTCTAACCCGTGCGCTCAGGTCAAATTACGGAACTACTACTCAGACCCTTCAGCCATTTCCAGGGGTACTAGACAGGGATGTCCCTTCTCCCCCTTGATATTTGCCATTGCAATGGAATCTCTGGCTATTGCCATACGGGATAATCCTGATATCCATGGAGTGAATTGTGGTCCTTATACTCATAAGTGCGCATTATTCGCAGATGACCTGCTCCTATTCATCTCCTCTCCTCTTACATCTACCCCACAAATTATTCATCTTCTTCAAATTTTTAGTGAGGCTTCTGGGCTATGTGTAAACTGGTCAAAATCTTCAGCCCTAAACATATCCATCCTAGAACCAACACTATCCCGTCTCAAAGATCTTTATAAATTTTCCTGGAATACTTCCCAGATACCTTATCTGGGGTCAGTCTGGCAGCCAACATCAGTCAACTCTATGAAGCCAACTACCCACCTTTATTTAAGAAATTAACAGATAAGCTCACCAGATGGGATCAAGAAGGTCTTTCTTGGTTAGGCAAGATACATGCGGTCAAAATGACCCTTCTTCCTAAGATTCTGTATTTCTTCAGAGCTCTCCCGGTCCCACTTGGGAAATCTAATCTCCAAAAACTTCAATCACAAATTCTGAAATTTATTTGGGGCCGTAAGGGCTATAGATGCTCGTCCGGTGTTCTTTACAGAAGACGCAATCAAGGGGGTTTGGGTCTTCCAAACCTGTTTAAATATTACCAGGCAGCTCAATTGGCACAGTTCTCAACTGTTTTCTTTAGAGAGAATAAACCTGATTGGATTAATTTAGAGAGGCAGGCGGTGCTCCTCAATACGATCGATTTTTTGATGGGGGTTCCCCGCAAGGCGAGGCCCTCTATACTCTCCCCTGCGCTGTCCCACTCCTTTACCCTTAGCGATTTAATCCTTAAACCTCCGCTTTTAGTTTCCAATATAAGCCCTCTTAGTCATATCTTTAATAATCCTCTTTTTCCCCCAGGTCTTGACATAAAAGCCTTTCAATGGTGGACTGATAAGGGCCTATATTGTATAGGGCACTTCTTGGCCCGTTAACAAACTCACTGTATCAATAAATTAGAAATGCCACCTGCTGAAAGATTTAGATTTAACCAATTACAGCATTTTCTAACTTTTTGGTGGAAGTCTAAAAACGACCATGCAGGTATTCCCCCATACGAAAAATGGTGTTCTGAAACTGAGGATCATAGAGAAGGCATTACTCTGATTTATGCATCACTGTTAGAGACTACAGATAAACCTCCCCATGTGAAGAAATGGGAGAGAGACCGTGAGGTTGATTGGGAAACAGACACATGGAACCCCCTGTTCTTGAGATCTTCGAAGGGGATCACAAATATTACCCTTAGGGAAGCCAATATAAAGGTCTTTATCAGATGGTATTTGGTACCTACTAGGCTAGCAACTATGTATCCGGGTTCCCTCAGCCTCTGCTTTAGAGGTTGTGGGCTTTTTGGGTCTTTCCTTCATACATGGTGGGAATGTCCGCATATCCGTAGTTTCTGGAATAAGGCATTTCATACGATTCGTAAGATTTCGGGCAATCCCATCCCCCAAAACCCAGAAATAGCTCTTCTCAACTATAAACCTGATGGTCTTTCCAAACCGCTATTTAAACTCATCCACTTTATTTTGCTGGGTGCTAAAATCACAATAGCCAGGTCCTGGAAGCGCCCATCAGTATCATTTTATGAGGCTAAACAGAAAATTTCCTTGATTATGGTGCAGGAGAGACTCGCAAATATTATTTTGGATACTTCAACTAAATTTGATCTAGTTTGGGACCCTTGGAAGGATTACCTTGAACTCCCTAGGTGATCTTCACTCTAGGCCCTACGTCTCTGATGCCTTGTCTTCTTCTACTCTCTTTTCTGCTCTTCCCCTCCTTTTCCCCCTTTGTTTATCTCCTTAAGTTAAAAGGGCTACTTATCCCGATTCTTCTTACAAAATTGAGTCTGAATTGTCTCTGAGCGGCGGCACTCCATCCTAGCCATATGGCTGGAGGTGGAAGGTTGCCGGTTTATCAATATGTCTAATATGCCCGTGATATTTTTTTAAAGATAAGTGATTTGATTATATACGGAATTTGGTTATGTATATCGTTGTTGTTAAGCCATTGGGGTTGGGGCTCGATGGGTCGCAGCCTGTCTCTCCTGTTACAGTTTGGTCCCATTTGGGGTGACAGGGGAGACGGCGTGGCCCCTTCTGCTTTATCCCTATGTTCTTTGTCTAAATTGTTTACTCCTTTACATTGCATTGTTCAGACTCTATATTTCTCTTTTATTATAACATATCACATTATGCTATCTTCAGTCAACTCAATGTTATTAATCTTATATTTGTATTCCTATCTGTCGGATATAAGTAATTTATACATTATACTTTGTCAACTTGAAAACTCTTAATAAAAATTCTTTAAACAAATATAAGTGGGCAATGTGATTAATGCCCACTGTTTTCCAGGTGGCTAAGTTCAAGTCCGGTATGATCAATTCCAGTGATGTTAAAGGTATTTTTTGCATGGATGTCATGGAGATTGTCTTTGTTGAGTTTACTGTGGAAATCCAGGTTTGTATGGTTGCTTTGGTAATACCCAGGAAGGATGAGATTGAGTGGGGTTTTAAAATAGATGCTCCAATGGCAGGCCTGATGTCTGTTTTGCACTCTGCTTGTTCTATTTGCGACCAAGGGGAGGTATATGATTGAGCCCAGTCCTCTCTGGATTGGGAGAGAATAGTTGCTTTATAGTATAAAGATATGTTTGGTGCACCCAGTCCTAGGAGAGTTGCGGGTCTGGTCAAGGTATTACCTTTAATTCTCGGTTTCCTGCCACTCCAGATAAATTTGTTGAGGATAGATTGAAGTTTTTTAAGGTGTGTTGTTGAAAATGGGATTGGCACTGATCTGAATAGGTTTAAAACCTGTGGAAGCAAAAACATTTTAACGAGAGCCATTCTTCCAGCCCAGGAGGGTGTAAGGTGTTGCATGTTTATGGTAGTCTGTGTGAGTTTCATAATTAGGTAGGAGAAGTTGATATGTAAGATTTTGTGACTAGGGGATGTCAGTTGCGTGCCTAGGTATTGGATGGTAGATAGTGGGGCCCATGAGAAAGGGACTATTTTTGAGATTTGAGGTTTAATGCGGGGGTTGTCATGGCCAACATTTGGCACTTAGGGTTGTTCGGTTTATATAACGATATCAGACCAAAGATATTGAACAGTCGGTTAAGGTGTGGTAGCGATTGTAGAGGGTCTGTTATGGAAAGGATCACGTCATCGGCGTAGAGGCCTATCTTATGTTGCTTGTTGTCAACAGTGATTCCCTTAATTTGGGGGTGTGATCTAATGTGTTCTGCGAGGGGTTCTATTACAAGAGAAAATATTATCGGTGATAATGGCAACCTTGTCTCGTACCGTTATGTATTTCAAAGGGTTCTGACAGAAAACCGGATGTCCAAACCCTGGCATAGGGGCAAGAGTATAGAGTGGATATAGCTGATAATATCTTACCAGAAAACCCACATTTTTGGAGAACCTCTGTCATGTAGAACCACCGTACCCTATCAAAGGCTTTTTCAGCGTCAAGGGATATCAATAAGGATGCAGTGTGGTGGTGTTCTGCCCATTGTATTAGGTTAATTATTCTTTTTGTTCCATCTGATGTTTGGCGTCTTGGGACGAACCCAACTTGATCGGGGTGGATTAAAGAAGGGATTACTGTAGCGATTCTGTTAGCGAGGATTTTTGCATATATTTTGGTGTCAGCATTCAGGAGAGAGATGGGGCGGAAGTTTGTTGGAGTGTCTGAGGGCTTTCCAGGTTCGGTAATAGTGACAATATGCGATTCGAGAAATTCTTTTGGGCACGCGGCGCCGTCAATAATATTATTCAGGGCGTTTGTCAGATGGGGGTGAGGAGGTCTTTGTATTGTTTATAGTATTCATTGATGTATCCATCAGGGCCCGGCGATTTGTGTAGGGGAAAATTGTGAATAGTCAGTTCAATTTCATTTCTAGATATAGGAGTGGAAAGTGCATGAAGTTGGTCTGCTGAAAGAGACGGGAGATTAATAGAGTCCAGGAAGCCTTTAATTAATTCTGTATCGGGGGTGGGGGCACAAGTGGGTGTTGCAGGTTATAAAGGGAAGCGTAAAAATTGCGGAATTGCTCCGCTATTTTCTCTGGGTTGTGTATTTTTTGTCCCGTGTTATCGTTAAAATAAGCGATTTTCCCATTATTCATTTTCCTTTTGTATTGTTTAGCCAAGAGTGCTCCTGGTCTATTTCCTCAAGTGTAAAAGGACAGGCAAAGTCTTTTGATATAGAAATCGAAGGAGTGTCGGAATGTGTCGCTGAGTTGGGTTTTTAAGGATTTCAGTTTTGTCATTGTATCCGGATCTATTTTGCTTTTATTGAGGTGTTCTAATTTTTGTATCTGAGCTAGGAGTGTGATGGACCATGTGATTACCCCAATCTTAGCAGATGTGACACGTTGGAGCGTGTATTGGTCAGTTAGAAATAGATCAATTCTAGAGTACACCTGGTGGGCTGGAGAATAGAAGGCGTAGTCCCGTTCACCGACGCTGATGCATCTCCATGAGTCATATAGGTCTTCTTGTTTCATGAAGGAGGATAATGAAGTTGAGGGCTTGCGAGATTTGCTAGTAGAGTCCAATGAAGGATCGATTACTTCATTGAAGTCACCGCAGACAATGATTGGGTTCGCTGCAAAGGGTTGCATTTTGGCCGCTATGGAATTTTTTTTCTGGACGTATTTGGAGCGTACAGATTGATTAACGTCATTTTATGGCTGTTTAAGGTGGCTATTAGGATTATGTACCTTCCATCTGGATCTATGATCTGAGAGTGCAGCTGAAACGCAACCGTATCGAGAATAGCAATCATTACACCCTTGCGTTTAGAGTTGGCGTGAGCAAAGGAGTGGGGAAATTTGGGGTGGAAGCATTTAGGAATTTTTCCATGTTTAAAGTGGGTTTCCTGTATGCAGATGACATCACTTTTGGAGGTTAGGGCTTCTTTCCAGAGTAAAGAGTGCTTAAAAGGGCTGTTTAGCCCTTTAGCATTTAGAGAGAGTAGTTTAAAAGACATGGCGATATGTATGGGGTTGACGCATTAGGGATGCATCAGGTGGCGCAACAGGACTATGCCAAGGTCGGAGTAATGAGAATGTCATCTTTACATAGTTACCGTTAGAAGGATGGTAGACCACATACAATCTATTGGTCCACCTTATCTGATATAGACCAAGTGTGTGGTAGTGGAGTGGAGGGGACAGGGTGGGGGTAAGAAGGAAGAAGAAGAGCAGAAATGAAAAGGAGAAAGAGAAGGGATAGATGTATCTGTCATGTCGGTCACATTTGTTGCCCCTGCAGGGAGCAAACTTGAGTGTAGACACCAAAATCGAACTTAACTAAAAGTTTGCCAACAAATAAGATAAGCGAAAAAACAAAAAAAAGAAACACAAAGAGAATCTTGAATTGAGTTGCAGCACTGGGGAACATGTGCTGAGTGGTAATAATCATTAGCCCGACAGGTGCCGGTTGTTTTCAGATGGTGTCTGCGCAGTGTTCAGTCAGGTTGAATCAACCGAGTGCCATGGCTCGGGAAGACTGTGTGCAGGTGCCTCGTTTGAAGTTGGATGTTTTGGTGAAGGGTAAATACCCCAGTTCTGAAGCTGTTTGAAGCCTTGCTTTAGATCCAGGATGGTGACTGCTTTTCCGAGGTATGTGGCTGTAACTTTTGCAGGGAAGCCCCATCGGTAAGGGATATTGTGGTCTCTCAGGACTGTAGTGAAGGGGGAGAATTCTTTTTGTTTCTGCGCGGTGGTGCAGATATGTCTGCATTAATTTTTATGGTGTTGTATGGATCCGGGAAGACAGGGATTTTCCTTGCCGCTTGGAATATGTGTTCCTTCGCCTGGTAGAAGGTGAGGCGCATAAGTACGTCCCTTGGCTTGTCTTCTGGGACGTGTGAGTACTTAGGGATCCTATGTGCCCTGTCAATGGCCAGTTCCAATTTTGTGAATGTGGGGTCCAGGAACGCCGGGAGTTCTGCTGGGGTAATACCTTCTGGGATGCCCCTGATCTTGAGGTTGTTTCATCTGGAGCGATCCTCAAGGTCTATTATTTTAGCGGACATGCGTTGGATTTGTTCTTTTTGATCCTGGTGTGCATCTACTAAGTCGTTATATGCTGTGGCGTATGTCTGGAGTTGATTTTCCATGGTATTGGTTCGATCTCCCAGATCATCAATTTGGTTCTGGATGAGTGAAATTGATTTGTTTAGATCTTTCCTAAGGTCACGTTGTAGGGAAAGCAACATTAGTTTTAGTATGTTTTCTGAAACAGGGTTGTCAGTGGTGGGTAGCGCAGATAGAGATGGGTTTTGCTCCTCCTCATATTCTGCTTCTGTGTCCACATTGTTATGTTGCTTGTAGGTGAGGTGCTTTTTACTCACCGGTGCTTGTTATGAGGGCAATGAGAAGGGAGATGGTGCAGCTCTTTTCTGGGGGTCCGAGGCTTTTTTCTTGTCAGGGGGTGTGGTGCAGTCCATCAGAGGTGAGGTGGATCTGGTTGGGGAAGATGGGTCAGCCCTGTCATGGTCTATGGACTCCATCCTGTAAGTACCATGGATATTACTTTGTGAGTGCTGGGCTGATGCGCCAGGGAAGAATGCAGTAAGTTTGCGTGGTTCTGGCGGATGTGTCTTTTTCCTTGTCATCCCTGTTTAGTGGTCCTATAATAGTGTGAGACAATAGTGCTCGAATTGTCTTTACTTGCTATGTTCTTTAGTTCCCCAGGGCTGCAGCAGAGCAGGGGTTAATCGGCCATCTTGGTACACCCTAGATGTCTTCTCAACTGCTGCCAAGTTATTCGGTTTGGGTATATGCTACACCCGTGTTCAGTCTCACAGACATTAGCAGAGAGTTCTTTGGCGGAGGGTGATATGCAGGTGAGGGCTTAAGCTTTGCAATGGAGGCTGTGGCTGTGGTGGGTGTACCAATATGGCCGCCGTATCGGGCCTCAGGGCCGTGCTGTGGAATCTGTGTGAAATTGAGAGAATCTCAGCTGGTAGGGGTCCCGAGGAGGCATTGTGGGTGCTCCAGATTATCCACCCAGTTCTCTGGGAGGTACCGCCCGCCGCCGACGGAAATCGAGGCTGCGGCTTCCTGGTCGCCGTTAGGGCTCCGGGTGCCACGGATGTAAATTTAGGGCTGCTGGCCTAAAATGAGTGCCGGGCGACGGGGCAGAGCTGGGAGCCGTGTGGATGGCTATATATTTGGTGTGCTGAGGCGGATGGTGAGGCAGAGTGGTCCACAGACGATCCGGGGGTAGGCCGCAAGATGGCGGCGGCCGTCTGGGAGAGAGCTCTGAGGGGAGCCTTAAGCTCAGCAATGCTTCTTCTCCTCTACTTAATTTGCGCTGGGAGAGGTGTAGGGATGCACAGGAAGCTTAGGGATGGTGTTCTGGTGCTCACCTAGGTCTGCGATCTGTGGATGTAAATGGATTGCGCTCTAGGGGATACAGAGCCCTGTATAAGGACGTCCACTGCCTTCCATGTCAGGCCACACCCCCCTGTCACATATTCTTGGGTCCTTTCGCAGGCTTTGAAGCATGAGGTTGCCCATGCACCTCAAATTTGCCCAGGCTTGAGAAGCGGATTCCTCGGGGTCACTAAGGATGACAGCATCTGGAACTTCCTCCTCCCAGCCATGTACTACTCCCAAGGGTCCTGGGGTTGGAAAGCCATCACTTACAGATTGATGCAGGTCTTCCTCTTCTTCAAAGTCTAAGAAGATTCCAGAATCCTCATCCTCCTCCCCTCTCTTCCCCCGTGTGTTCTGTGACATAGGAATGATGGTGTCTGGACAAAGCGGGCCTTGAGAGGAAAGGAAGTCCTCCTCTTCCTCCTGCCGCTCTGCCTCCAGTGCCCTGTCCATAATGCCATGCAGAGTCTGCTCCAGCAGGAACACAACAGGGATTGTGTCACGGATGCATGCACTGTCATGGCTCACCATCCTTGTGGCCTCCTCAAATGGTGACAGTACAGTGCATGCGTCCTTAATGATCAGCCATTGGCGTGGGGGAAAAAAGCTGAGGCGGCCTGACCCTGTCGTCATGCAGTACTAGCACAGGTAATCATTGACGGTCCTCTGCTGCATGTATAGCCACTGCAGCATTGCCAAAGTTGAGTTCCACCTGGTGGGCATGTCACAAATCAGGGGGTTTTATGGGCAGGTGGAATTCCCGCTGAATTTCAGCCAACAGAGCACTGGCCATGTATGACTGCCTGAAATGGCTACAGACCTCTTATGGCCAGCTTTAGCATATCTTCCAACCCTGGGTACGTATTTAAGAAATGCTGCACCACCAAATTGAAGACATGTGCCAGGCATGGCACATTTGTCAACTTTCCCTGTCTAAGGGTGGACAGGAGGCTTGAGCAATTATTGCACACCACCATTCCTGGCTCCAGCTGGTGTGGTGTGAACCACCTCTGGGCCTGTCCCTGCAGAGCTGCAAGAATCTCTGCTCTGGTGTGATTCCTGTCCCCTTGTCACACCAGCTGAAGCACTGCATGGCACCTTTTAGCCTGACTCATGGAATAAATCTTTGGACGCTTAGGGGGTACCTGATGTTCATGGACAATTCCGCAGAGGAGGGCATGGAGGTGGTGGAGGAGGAGGAGGAGGAGGAAGAAGAGGAGGAGGGAGTATAGCTCAAAGGTCTGGCATCATCACCATCAGCTGTATGGAGATGTGGGGGCACAACAAGCTGCAGCACAGAGTCCTGTCCTGTATCCTTCCGAGTTGCAAGCAGCATTACCCAGTGTTCTGTGAACAAAATATATTGTCCCTGCCCATGATTGCTGGACCACATGTCAGCATTAGGGATTGGCTGAACACCCCCCCCCCGGTTAGGTTCACACCAGAACATGTGAACAGACAAGAAATTTGTCTGAACATTCAAACACTGTTAAAGTCCATGGGACTTGAACATGAAAAATCTTTAGTGCTAACTTTAAAGGCTTATATGCAAGTTATTGCCATAAAAAGTTTATGGGGACTCGAGTCCTGCCCTAGGGGACATGTATCAATGCAAAACAAAAGTTTTAAAAAGTCAATCGTTTTTTCAGGAGCTGTGATTTTAACAATGCTTAAAGTGAAACAATAAAAAGGAAATATTCCTTTAAATAATGTGCCTGGCGGGTCCCCCTATTCTGCCTGTAAAAGGGCACACCAAAGGAAAAATTGTCATTTAAAATCGAGGCTGACAGACTCCTTATATGACCAAGCAGAGAAATAGGTCTTCCTCAAGGGAACCCTAAGCGGTCGACCAATCACAAACGCCTACAGCTATGCTCCAAATAGCAAACAAGTCACCTTCTTTCGCCAAATTGGAGACCTCTTGACCTCCTTCTCATCAGGAGTTCTCATCCGGGGGGGGGGGGGGGGGGCGACTTTAATGTCCCTCTCAATCCCCTCCTAGACACATCATCTGGCACATCCGCTCTTCCTTATAGGGCACTGAAACAAATTAAACTAAAATTACAAGGCATTATGCTACATTACGCTTGGAGAACATTTTACCCACAAGATCAAGATTATACCTAATTTTCCCCCATACATCAAAAATTCTCCAGAATTGATTACCTCTTCATTTCACGAGCCAACCTACCATTCTTACATAAAGCCACTATAGTACCCATGACTTTTTCTGACCACCACACAATTACCATTGATCTGATTTTCCTGGAAACAGTAACCAGAACTAAAACATGGAGGCTTAACTCAGTTCTACTTAAAGATCCAAATGAGACTGAGAAATTTGCCACCTGCCTCCAGAATTATTTTGTATCAAATGATACTACAGATACATCCCAACTAATTCAGTGGGAAGCAAATAAGTGTGTCATATGGGGAGAATTTCTCAAAACTGCACCTAAAATTTAAAAAATTCATCAAATCTAAAATTTTATCCCTTATGGCTCACATACGCACACTTGACGCATCTCACAAATATATTTAGCCTCTGCATCATACCAAGAACTGGTGCAAGCAAGACTTAGTCTATTGGAAGAACTCAACTTAAAAACAAGACGACAATATATCCTAAGACATAAAATCTACTTGGAGCAGGGTAACAAGAGTTACAACACCACCACATTATAGACAAACATGGAACCATACACTCATCCAACGACAAGATTGCACAAAAGTTTGCGGATTACTACCGATCACTATATAACAGAGTATAAAGGAAATACCGCGCTCACCACTCAAAACATATATATGTGACAGTTACAGCTGCTAGCACAACAATTGAGCCAAATTGCAAGAAATAGTAAGTATAATACGGGCAGCGCTTTAACCTATTGCAAATAATCATCAAGATAGTATTTAGGTGTATTATACACCAAAATTTCAATTAAATTATAATAATCCTTAAAGTCCACAAAAACCAACTGGAATAAATATATTGTAAACTGGTGTTAAACCAAATAGTTCATAAAGTGCATATTATATGATAGTTCATAAAAAGTGCCCTAAAGTATCAGATAGATGCCCCCTATGTAAATGGGGGGGGGGGGGGGCACCAC
>BLSH010121513.1:115012-132272 GCA_018402905.1 Glandirana rugosa | reverse complement strand
GGGGGGGGGGGGGGGGCACCACTGTGCCTTCAAAGTGCAAACAGTAAACAAAGTGTTCAAGTGATTGTAAATCCAATAAAGTGACCAGTGCAAAAACCAATCCAAAGGGGTGACGAGTGTCAGCAGACCTTGTGCCAAGAAAATCCTCCACCGCAAATTAAAACTGCTTACCAGAAACTGGCAAACAGCCAGCATGAAAGGTGTATGGGTAACATGGCTATCATCCACAGGGCTGATCCGTGACCATCATCTGGAACTGCTTGTATTATTGTCACTATCATCAACACATCTCAATGGAATGCTCACACCGAACCCAAACACTAAGGGGGCCTCCAGATCCCTGCCACCCTATGTGTATTAATATCGGGTACATCGTACCCCTACTAATTCACCAAAAAGTGTCAAAAAAAAAAAAACACAGGAGACAATTAAGGAAAAGTCCTTTATTAAAAAATAAAAAATAAAAATAAGTGTCCCCCATTGCAATCCATCCTTTTGTTTTCACAGTATTTATAGTGAAGGGTGGGGCTACCCAGTGACGTAATGGAGTGACCCGCCCCTCTAGTGTCACATGACATCAGAAGGGGGCAGGGTCATCCGTACGTCACTGGGTGGCCCTGCCCTTCACTATAAACTGTCAAAACAAAGTGAGCACAGACAGCAGCAGCCCTCCGCCGTCTGCACACTATGCATTATCGGGTGTTCGATGGTGCCAAAGTCACACCAAACACCCTATAATGTTCTAAATTCAGGGAACAAGTGAACATAAGTTCGGGCCGAACAGTTCGCCCATCCCTAGTCAGCAGTAAGGTGGACTTTGCGGCTGACTGCCTTGCCCAACGATGCTAGAACATTCCCTTCCATGTGACGATAGAGAGATGGGACGGTAGAGAGATGTAACGGCCTTATGTGAAAAGTAGTAGCGACTGGGAACCTGCCATTGTGATACAGCACATTGTGCGAATTCACGGAAGGGACAGAATCCACCAGGCTGAAAGGCAGAAGTTGGAGAGCCAACAGCTTTGACAAGCTTGCATTTAGACGTTGGGCATGTGGGTGACAGGGACTATATTTTTTTTCCGCGGCAGCAGATGGGGCAGAGAAATTTGCCAGCTACAGTCTACAGCTGGTGGTATGCTGCTGGCAGATGTGCTGCTAGCACCTGGGACACCCTGTGCTATACCATCATCCCTGTCAGTGGAGGCTGCTGAGAGGTCATGAATCAATATAGTAGGGGCAGACTGAAGGGGGTAAGGAGGAGGAGGAGGGACAGATTTGTGCCCCTTTTGTGTGGCTTTTAGGTGCTCTTGCCAACCGGCTGAGTGGTTGGACATTAAATGCCTTGTTAAGCATGTGGTACCCAAACAGCTGGTGTTTTTGCCATGTTTGATGTGCCTGAGACACAGTTTGCAGATAGCAACAGTGCAATCTGCTGCAGATGTGCTAAAAAAGGCCCAGACAGCTGAGCTTTGAGAAGTGGGCCGGGAGATAACAGCTACAGAATGTGATGGAATAGGATGGCTGCTCTTTACTCTTTCTTGATGTCGGCCTCCTTGGGGTTGTGTCACCTCACCTTCAGTTTATTCCTCTGCTCTATCTGGCACCCAAGTCGCATCAGTGACCTCATCATCATCTCCTCCATCTTCATCATCGTCACTGGAGACAACTTGGCAATATGCTGCGGCTGGGGTAACATGAATGCCAATGTGTCTACCAGTATTCTCCCCTCTCTCTAAGCTCATGTTCCTGTCATCCTCAACCTCAGAACCAACATCTTAATCCAGTAATGGCAGGGCATCATCAAGGAGCAAGCAGCTGATGCTGTGGTCAAATAACTCAGCTGACTCCTCCATGACTAATTTTGGGGCCATGGCAGGAATGAATGTGGACAAGGAGGCAGGTTTATCCACTCTGGCAACTGCAGGAGACTGCACACTTGTCTCTGCTTGCATGACAGAGTATGAGGAAGGCTTAGTAAGCCAGTCCACCACCTCCTCTGCCTGCTGTGGCTAACGACCTATTACAGGTTTGAAGGCCCTGGAGCACCAGGACAATGGAATTACCCACAAAATTACCCCATTTTGGAAAGCAAACACCCCAATGTTTGTTCTATGAGGCATTATGAGTCTTTTGAATGGTTCATTGTTTCCACAAGTTTTCGAAAAACGTTGAAAGAAAATGAAAACGCTATTCTTTTTACATAAAGTGGTCAATTTATAAGATATTTCTAACACATAGCATGTACATGGCAAAAATTCCCGCCCAAGACATATTCTGCTACTCATCCTGAGTATGGCAATCCCACATGTGAGAGACTTTTACACAGCCTGGCCACATAGAGAGGTCCAACATGCAGGGAGCACCGTCAAGCTTTCTAGGAGCATAAATTACACATAAAATTTCCTAAAGACCGATTACACTTTTGAAGGCCCTGGAGTACCAGAACAGTTGAATTACCCTCAAAATGACCCCATTTTGGAAAGCAAACTCCCCATCATATATTCTTTGAGGCATTATGAGTCTTTTGTACGGTTCATTTTTTTCCACAAGTCTTCGGAAAACATGGAAAGAAAGTGAAAACTTTTTTTTTTTACATAGTTGCCAATTTATATATTTCTAACACATAACATGTACATAGCAAAAATTGCCCCCCAAAATACATTCTGCTACTCGTCCCGAGTATGGCAATACCACGTGTGAGACTTTTACACAGCCTGGCCACATAGAGAGGTCCAACATTGAAGTAGTACCTTCAGGCGTTCTAGGAGCATAAATTACACATCTAATTTCATTCCTACCTATCATCCTTCTGAAGGTCCTGGAGCACCAGGACAATGGAATTACCCACAAAATGACCCCATTTTGGAAAGTAAACACCCCAATATATATTTTATGAGTCATGGGCTGGTCACAGGTACTCGGGTACTCTGATGGACTGCAGATAGGTACTCGGGTACTCTGATGGGCTGGTGGCAGGTACTCATGGGCTGGTGATGGGTACTCGGATGGGTTGGTGACAGGTACTTGGGTACTCAGATGGGCTCGTGACAGGTACTCGGGTACTTTGATAGGCAGGTGACAGGTACTCTGATGGCCTGTGACAGGTACTTTGATGGGCTGGTGTCAGGCCCTCTTTATTACTGGGGGGGGCAATCAGTGTGCTTAGTGTATAATGTAAGGGTAACAAATGGTTACCGCAATCTCCTCCTCTCATACAGTCAGTGTGTGAGGAGGAGAACCCGGTAACAGCTCATTACCACGGTTTGTTGACATTCTGTGACCGGCTGTAATTGGACACAGCTGGTCACATGGTAAAGAGCCAATTTCATTGGCTCTTTAACCTGATCGGGGCTAGGCTTTGTCCGAGGGACAAGCCTCAGCCCCGATCGCTGCGTGCCCCCGGTGGCGTGCACAAGTGGCGGGAATGCGTATCTCCATAGTGACCGGCTATGATTAGACATAGCCAGTTATGTGGTAAAGAGCCAAATTTTATTGGCTTTTTAACCTGATCAGGGATGGGCTGTGTCCCGAGAACACACCTGATCCGCAATTGCCATGCTGTGGGCCCCTGGGGGCCCGCAGTAGTGGCAAAAAATAGAGGACATCATATGATGCCCGTCCAGGATGGGAGATCCCATCTGCGGATGTCATTTGACTATAGCCCGGTATTGAAGGGGTTAATTGAACAAGCTGAAGATAGAAGCTGATTGGCTACCATGCAGAGCTACACCAGATTTTGCACTCTCACGTTTTAGTAAATTATCCAAACTGTCTGAAAGTACAATGTGAGGATTCTCTTTGTGGAGCTTGGGATTGCTGTCAAGGTTGGGCTTTGTATCCAGGGGCCATACCAGTGGCGGCTGGTGTTTTTTTTTTTAGGGGGTGATGGCAAACAATCTATCCGCCAACTACCCCCGGTGGGTCATGAACGGTGCAGAGGGCAACCTGCTGGCCATGTCATTGGGGTCGCGGGCAGCACCCCCATTGGTCAGTCAGTCAGGGCCTGCACTTACCCCATCTCGTGGGCAGCAGTGGCTTTTCTCTGGGCTGCGGGAATCTCCTCCCTCCTCCTCCTGGCAGCCAATCTGTTCTCATCTCCTTTCAGCCAATCGGGTGACAGGTCTCATGACCCACTTCCTGATTGGCCAGGAGGAGGATCAGTGCCCCAAGTCTCTGGCTCTAATCACGTCCTTAAAAAAACCACACCCCGCCATTGGAATCCATGCATCCAGCGCCCTGTGTGAGAATCAAGGGGCTGGATGCATGGATGGGGCGGCGCCCATGCGCCCCTAATGGACAGGCTGCCACTGATCCATACGTTGTGGGACATTGTAGAAAGCAGCTAAGTTGAAGGGAACCTGATATTTGCTGACTGCAGAGCTATAGGTATCACTCAACAGGGGGTGTGTATTGAACATTTTCAGAGAGACTACTGCATCCCACATAGAACAAGGGTCCCAACTCTGCACTTGCTGGACATGCTTTTCTGTTCAGGTTATAGCTTCTTTAGAAAGAAAAACTGTAGGACATCAAACACCTTTTGTATGCACTTGGAATGCAATTAGCTGAAATAAACTGAAAGCTCAATTGAAATACAATGTATCTCTTTCTTTCAGTATGTCCCATTTGCATAGAGCACACCCGATTGACTTCCAGTGCTTTCTTGTCTGACTACTGCTGTGCAGAGGATAGCAAAAGGCTGACATCAAATTTAGGTACACTGAATTTATTGATCTATTAAATGAATACATAGCTGCTTTACTGTATGTCTTTATATCTGACTGGAATTCAACTTTAACCACCTTAGATTTATATTTTGAGCATCAGTATTATTCAATAGCATTTCAATTCTATGTGGATTATTTTAAATCATCAGCCAGACCAATGCTTATCTCAGATGTGTCATTACTCAAGAGTAAGCTTAGAAAAAGCCAAGTGTACATTCCATTTGAGAACTAGAATTCTGATGCTGGTATGAAACTCAGTTAATTCATGGGTATGTTGCTGGGAAAAATCTATTTGTCTACCCTGCAATTGATTTTAATTATTAGCTTGCACCAGATCATATCAGCAGGAGGGTCAGAGATTACAATGAAATCAGGCAACAGCCTGAAACCTAATGAGACACAGCTGTAGAGGAAGAAAAAATATATGTAATCAAGTTTTATATTTTTGCTTTAACAAGTAGGAAGAACATTAGCGGAAAAGATTATTCTTTAGGAAATCAAAGGGTCTGGTAAAATTTCAGCACTCACCAGTCAAACGTTCTACAGATCTACCAGGTGTTTAGAGCAAGAAATGCAAAGCAAAATTTAGGACTAACCTATACAGGAAATGTTTAAACACTTATTAGCATCAAAATAACCTCATGTTTTCCAAGATCTCATTTGAAGCAGCTTTTAGTCAGTGTGCGTTGCAAATAAAGCGATTACTCATGAGAGATTCATCTGAAGACAAGGTTTTAAAAACAAAATTAATTAAGTTCTAAAAACAGCCACACAGATTGCACTCTGTGCATACAATATCCTTAAGAATTGCTGACAACTATGTAGTATGAGGGCATACATGATCGAGTATAAATTATACAGTATAGGATTGTTTAAGGATCCCTGGCACTATATCGTTTTTGGTAAATCTAAATGAAATTGTACAAGCAGGCTGTAATTTGACTAGCTAAGTTGCAGTACAATTCAAAAACATTTTTTTAATATTGCAGTAATGGTGTAGGAATTATATAAACACAAATACAATACAATCAAATACTGAATTCTACAAAAGAATTTTGGATAGATATAGCTACATATACATATATATATACACACACATACACAGGAAAAATAAAGATGGAAAACTAAGGAGAATGGCAATTTCATACTTCCCTTGCCCCACCTGTGTTCATAACCTCAAGGATTTGTCCTGGTCTTTGCAGTCTTAGTAGCCCCCAATCCTAGCAGGCCCTACCCCCCCTCCTTCCCCACAAAAACAAAAGCATTTGCCTTATACTTCCAAACCCTTTCATTGGAAGGTGGTTGTCACTCAGTAATGGGAAAGCTAAGGAATGCAAATCTCATGAAAATTTGCTCCTTGCACAGGGCAGGAAAGATTTCTCAAAACATTTATGATCCTCAGCTTTCCTTGAATCCCACAAGACCATGTCCTAGGTGAACAGGCTTAGTTGTCATGGATTGCATGGTCCACTTAAAGGAGAAGATAACCTTTTTGAACATGTTACACCCATATTTAAAGATTAACATGTAACATGTTCAGCAAACCTCCCCCACACTGGTGATCTCCCCTTTCATTGTGACAGCAGGCGGGGGATCCTCTCCCCATACCTCCTTTCACAATTTGAAAGCAGCGTGGTCCTCTGGGACTCCACTCCCCACAGCCACATCATTCATTCACAGACTTCTGTGAATAGATGGACTACAAACATTGTTTTCCATTGCAGCAGAGGCTCATGCTTCTCAATGAACTGCGAGGCACTGATGAGTGCTCTCATAGTTCATTGATTAATCCTGCTCTCTAATAACCATCTTCCCATATGGGAGGTATGGGCAGGAAGCTCAGAGTCTGCAGGTTCCTGGCATTGCACCCATGATCTGCTGGCCGCGGGTGCAATGCTCTGTAGGCTACTAAGAAAAAATATATTAAATGTCCATTTTTTTACCTGCAAAAAAAATGCATTTCTGATTTTTTTTTGAAAGGTGAACTTTAAATGGGCTAAATTACAATATAGAACAGCCTCGTTATAAAGACGTGTGTTTTAAATACTGCTATAAATTATAAGGAAAGTAGAAATCAACAAGTAACATGACCATGCAATGCACAAGACCACATTAATCTGTACATTGCTAAAAGCTTAAAGCTAAAGTACCAGCTTGTATCTAAAGTACCACCTTCCCTTGTGCCTCCCACTCTACCAGCTGGTCAACATGCAAATAAAATCTTACAATCAAATATTTTTGCTTTTTAATGTAGCTGCTGCAGCTTTCAAGGATTATTGTGGAAATGCAAGTTGGCAAGGAATAGAGAATAATCAGCTTCACAGGAGCAACACAGGACAGGATGTGCAACTAGTGTGAGAAAGCTGGAGTTCTGCTTTAATCTATCATACACTTATATACAGTTACTTTTGTAAATGAACACATACATTTTCTTGAGCATTAGGATATACAGTAATTGTTACGTAGTAATAAAATGCAACTAGCAAAAATAACTATTCTTCCTTTTGTATACAATGATTGCATATTGCATATTTAGTTATGTGAGCTCCATCTGCAAGTTTTTACTGTACACAAAAATTAACAGTACTGTAAACTGTTAAAAAAAGAGTGCATGAAAGTAATGGTTGTAAGTTCAATGGTCATTTTTTAAACATCAGGCATGTTCTCTCAAATGTCTAATCTTTGCAAAAATTAATTTTGGGAGAATATTCTTTTCACCAACCTCACATGTAGTCTTGATTGGCACCTCAATTTATAGAAGCATACATTACTGCAAATAGGTACTGCATGGACTTATTTTAACACTCTCAATATTAACCTTGACTATTTACCATACATGATAAAATGGTAAAAAAAATAAATCAACCGAGTTCTTCTACTACTCCACAGCTTACACCACTTAACCATAGTAATAAATGGGAAACAACAACAGGCTAATGAATGTCAGTCCATTAGTTTTGCATTTTGGTCCTTTCTAAGAATTGAGCATTCCTCACCTTTAACTGTTCCTGGTTAGTTCATTATTTATATTGAAAGAAGAAAATGCAGGACCAAAACCTCAGCACGATTGGCCACTTTTATAAAGTTTAAAACAATAAAAAATAATCAAATTGATTAACGGACAAAGTGATGTTTGGTATAGGAAGTCAAACCCATTGTGTTGAATATTATATAACCTCACCTTTGTGGTAAATCATACGGGTTTGGGGGGCTAGGTGATGCCGTTTGCAGTGTTTTAAGACTTGGAAGGCTTGTGATTTTTGATATCCAGGAGATTCTTTTTGATGAAAAGGTTCCTAAATATATCATGAGAAAGGAAAAGAAATGTATTAGTTTGTTAAAAAAAATTATAAACACAGGTGAATTTGTAAAGAACAAAACAAAACTGAACTCTGATTTGAAAAATGATTCATGTCATATTGTGATATATGAATTTAAGATGTGCAATAGAATTGAATTCTTGTGGTTTATGTTCAAGTACAAGAGCCTGTTTGAGGTCTTTTATTACTTCGTTGGAAAGATGGCTCCCCCACTCGCCTACTTATTTATCTTTTCTTTCTTTTGTGTTTTCTGTTCTTTTGTCCTTTCTTATTCTCTTAATATACCTTTTATTGCCTGTTCGGTTCAAACAGCAAATCCAGATGTTGCTGAGGTTACATTTCCTTTAACCATTAGTATTGAAACATGCATGGTTATACTGGTTACTGAGCTGAATTAGCCTAAACTTTAGATTGCAACTTTAAAATTACACTGCAAAAATGTTTTTTGTAAAGAAAATACATTGGCTTTATCATGTATGCTGTATGTGGGCATTCAATAAAAATTTTTTGAAACAAATGTGAAAAAAAAAATAAAAAAAAAATAAAAATAAAAAGATTTGGAATTCTTGCACACTTTAGAGGTGTTTAAATGCACTTTTGGATAAAAGAAGGTTGAGAATCTGGAGTTTTTTTATATTTTTAACTGGGTAAACTTCCCTAAAATTACTGGTGCATTAGGGCAGAATATTGAAACAATTTTGTTAATTTAATAGGCAAAGTGTAAATGTAGAATTGCTTTGTTGAAATATTTTGCCTGACTCATATGATTGGATTTACACAGTTATGTCATGCATTAACGCACGTTGCATTAGGGCAGCCTATTCATTTCAATGAGCTGCCAAACCTCTAAGTCTAAGATGAACCAAAAAAGATGCATGCACTGCAATGTACATGCATTGGTACGGTGTGTTGGAGTGAATGATGTGAATACAGCCTAATAGTAATAAGGTAATAGTAAATGTATTAATTTCCAACTGCAAGGAGGTTCTCTTAACATTTACCCTAGGTTCACATCTATGTGTTTAGTGAGCTTTGCAGAAACACACTACAGTCCCTTTGACAGCAGCAAATATCGTTTTGTATGTAGCAGACTTCAATGGACCCCCACAAAAAAAAAAGTGTTGCATTTTTGATGCATTTTGCAATTTTTTGTTCAATAACATACTGTGAATAGCTGTTTGTTAAGGAGTGGGCCAGGAAGGCAGCCGTCACATTCTTAAACAAATGTGTCATCAGCTGACAGGTGAATGTAAAAAAAAAAAATGTCAGCAATAACAAAAAATAATTAAATAAATACATTTTGGGAAAATAACAGTGTGGGGTCCCCCCCCCCCAATCCATACCAGACTCTTATCCGAGCATGCAGCCCAGCAGGTCAGGAAAGGGAGGGGATGAGTGCCCCTCTCTCCTGAAACATACCAGGCCACATGCCCTCAACATGAAGGGTGTTTTTTTCTCCCAAAAGCACCTTCTCACCATGTTGATGGAGACAGGGGCCTCGTCCCCATAGCCCTGGCCAGTGGTTTTGGGGGTCTGCAGGCAGGGGGTTTATCGGAATCTGGAAACCCCCTTTAACAAGGGGGCCCCCAGATACCGTCCCTCCTTTTTAACTAGTAGGGGTACATAGTACCTATACTCATTCACAAAAAAAAAAGTGTAGTGTAAAAAATTACAGTAGGCAGTGGTTCCACCCCTTGTGATGTCATCAGTCCAGCATGCCTCTGGTCAATGTCACAAGGGGGCGGGGCCACCTGGTTACATCACAGAATGGCCCCACCCCTTTGTTACTTAAGAACTGTCAGACGGCAGAGCAGGCAGATGGTGGGCAGCGTAATTGATGATGGATCTACATCGGGGGACATTGTTTTTTTAAATAAAGGTCTTGTCAAAAACTGCCTACTGTCATTTTTTTACACTATATCTTTTTTTTGGTGAATGAGTATGGGTACTATTGTCTATGGGTATAGATAATGCAAAAAATGTATATTAATATGTTCCTTATGAGAAACCAAAGAGGGAACTTGGGTAGAAAAAATAATAAATAATCAATAATTCTTACATGTCAGCTTATATGGCCCAAAGAATGACAATGAGACAGGAGCGTCCGATGTAACATCAGTCCTGGGGCTGAGGCAGGGGCATAGAAGCCCAAACCATGGACAACAACCAGGTGGCAAACCAGGAACCGTAAAAAGATGAATGACGAGAACCTCTAATCCACGGCATACTGGGAATAATCAACGGGGGGTATGTCGGTGAGTATACTTCGTAAAATACTATGGTCAGATAAGGAATGGAGAAAAAGTATGAGTGTGGAAATAAGGAGAGGTGTAAGTGAAGGTTGCCCAAATGTGTGCACAGAACCACAGATGAAAGTGAGGTGTTCCTCATAATACTAAAACCAACTGCAGAGTGAAGAGGTGAAGGGGTAGTGTAACAGGTAACCAGATCCCATGTGAATCCTTGGGTGAATAGTATGGAAGAAACCAGGATGAGTGAATGGACTGATACAAGATACTCACTTGCATAAGGAAAGTGTATAGAGGTATTGGTGTAAATGTGCTTAGTGGTGGCAGCCCAAAGGAGTGAAAAGCTGGCCGCCATGACCACATGAGTGGGCGTGACCCCACCAACGTCATGCTTGACATGCAATGGGCTGTCATAGGGAAGGCGGGCCCTGCTCTGGCAAGAAAGCTGGAGGGGAGTCTCCGTCCGCCCCACCCTGAGCATCGGTTGTAAAACACGGGACCTCCCCATCCTGCGGCGTCATGTGATGTCACAGAACAGGCATGTACGCATGACGCCTATGCACGGGAGGACCCCCTCCACCCTCCCATTCCCACACACATGGAGGGGGGAGGGAGAAGAGGGCACTGCCGTGCATCACAACCCCAGGAAAGACAAGACAATGACATCCCTGCCTCAGTGAGGGCCAGGAGTACAAAGTACCAAAAAAGGAGGTGGTAAAAAAGGGGAGGAACATTGTAAATGAATGAAAAGGTTATGCTAATGCACAAAAAACAATATTAGGTGTCATACATTACAGATATTAAAATCCATAAGTGTGGTGTGACCAATCAAAGGGCGACCTACGGGTGTCTTCCACCCAAAATTTCAACATGAAAAAAGAGAATATGATTAGGCTATACCACCAAGACAAGCCTCCATCCCTATTTGTATGTGCATACAGAAAATTGGCGGTCATGGGACTTTAACCACTTACTTACTGGGCCCTTAAACCCCCCTCCCTCCCAGACCAATTTTTGGCTTTCAGCGCTGTCACATTTTGAATGACAATTGCGTGGTCATGCGAAGTTGTACCCAAACAAAATTTATATCATTTTTTTCCCACAAATAGAGCTTTCTTTTGGTGGTATTTGATCACCTCTGAGTCATTTCTGATCGCCGCTATAAACAAACAGCGACGATTTTGAAAAAAGAAAAATATTTTTACTTTTTGCTATAATACAAATTAAAAAAATAAATAAAAAATATTCATCGGGTTAGGCCAATTTATATTCTTCTACATATTTTTGGTAAAAAAATAAATAAATAATCGCAATCCGCGTATATTGATTGGTTTGCACAAAAGTTATCGCGTCTACAAACTATGGGAATTGATTTATGGTGTTTTTATTATTTATTTTTTACTAGTAAAGGCGGCGATCTGCGATTTTTGTCGGGACTGCGATATTTGAGCGGACATGTCGGACATTTTTGACACTTTTTTGGGACCAATGACATTTATACAGCAATCAGAAATGTAAATATCCACTGATTACTGTATAAATGTCAGTGGGGGCAGTGAAGCTTTGTTCCCTGCATGTGTTCTAACTATGGGGGGGTGGGGCTGGCCGGGACAGAACAGATCTAACTGATCCCAGTGACAGGGATCAGTAGATCTGTCATGCCTAGAGTTGAGTGGACACCTGGATGTTCGGGTTCGGCCGAACTTCGCGAAAAAGTTTGGGTTTGGTACCGAACTTGACCCCGGACCCCGAACCCCATTGAAGCCAATGGGGACCCAAACTTTTTGGCACAAAAATGGCTGTAAAAAAGTCCTGGCAAGTGCTAGAGGGCTGCAAAGGAAGTACAATGGGGGGTAAAAGTAGGACAAGTACCCTACAAAAAAATGGGGATAGGGAAAATAACCTAAAATCAAATAAAAAAATAAAAATGGGAAGGGGGTGGATGTGGAGTAGGAGCCTAGAGGTTGACTATATGAGTAGGCGATGATTTTAGAACAATAATCTGTCCCTTACAGCAACAGCAGGAACCTGACCCTATAGGAGTAGGCGATGATTTTAGAACAATAATCTGTCCCTTACAACAACAGCAGGAACCTGACCCTATAGAACTAGGAGATGATTTTAGAACAATAATCTGTCCCTCAAAGCAGTAGACTCTACCTAGTCCAGAATCAGATCGTTCTGTAATGCAGGATGAGATCTGCAATCTGTCCCTCAAAGCAGTAGTAGTAATCTCTACCTAGTCCAGAATCAGATTGTTCTGTAATGAAGGATGAGATGTTATATCTGCAATCTGTCCCTCACAGCACCGGCAGCATCCTCTCCCTACACTAGCCTCAGAGCATGTGACATGCAACACTACGTGACTCCAGCTTATACAGAGGCTGGGTCACATGATGCACTGGCCAATCACAGCCATGCCATTAGTAGGGCAAACCAGTGAAACGCTTGTTGATTGGCTGCCCTACAGCTATTCAACAGGCGGTATCAAATACCCAAACTTTTTTTCAAATGTCTGGGTTCGGCTCCGGGTCACGGACACCCCAAAGTTCGGTACGGACCCAAACTTTATAGTTCGGGTTCGCTCAACTCTAGTCATGCCCCCTGTCACAGAACGGAGAACCGTCGTGTTTACATTGGCGGTTCCCCATTCTGCAGCTCTGCCAGGCGATCGCGGGTCTTGGGCAGATAGAGTCCACCCAACCCGCAGGCATGCCCACGGAGCGTGCAACAGCCACGCACGCGTGCCGCCGCCTATGAGTGTGCACCAGGAGCACACACAAGGGTAGGACATCCATGGACGTCCACCCAGAAATTCAGATCCGCGCTGGAGCCGTACTTCGGCTATAGCGTGGATCTGAAAGGGTTAAATGAGGCAAGTCAAGAACACAATGTGAAAAAATTATAAATATAAATTCATTTATTATACATAAGAACACATGATTGTACATAGTTGCAAATGCAGTAAATAAATAGAATAAAAATAACATAAAAAGCTGACAATAAATCAGAATGACTCAATGGTGTAAAAAGTTATCATAGGATAGACAGGTGCACAGCAACATTGAGCTGTGACATTCTGACTGCTCTAGCATGAAAAATATACTCTACACGTTTTGAGGATCTGTCCTGTCGTCAGGAGAATCATATCAAAATTGTCTATGGGTATAGATAATGCAAAAAATGTATATTAGTACGTTGCTTATGAGAAAAAAGAGGGATCTTGTGTAGAAAAAATAATAAATAATCAATAATTTTTACATGTCAGCTTATATGGCCCAAAGAATGACAATGAGACAGGAGCGTCCAATGCAACATCAGTCTTGGGGATAATGCAGGGGCATAGAAGCCCAAACCGTGGACAACAACCAGGCGGCAAACCAGGAACCGTGAAAAGATGAATGAAGAGAACCTCTAATCCACGCCATACTTGTAATAATCAAAGGTGGGTATGTTGGGGAGTATACTTCGTAAAATACTATGAACGGGTCAGATAAGGAATGAAGAAAAAGTATGAGTGTGGAAATAAGGAGAGGTGTAAGTGAAGGTTGCCCAAATGGGTGCACAGAACCACAGATGAAAGTGAGGTGTTCCTCATAATACTATGAGGGGACAGAAAATTTAAACTGTTATACAAGCTGTACACTCCTTAACATTGTAGCAAAGTGTCATTTCTTGATTGTTGTTCACATGAAAAGATGTAATTAAATATTTACAAAAATGTGAGGGGTGTAATTACTTTTGTGAAATACTGTATATGTGAACCTAGGGTTAAGCAAGAACCAACATTCTTTTTTGAAAACTTGGTAAACCCAGACAGCTAATTGCAACATATATACATTATAGATTAGCTGAACAAAATATATTCTTTCTTGAGAAGAGGTGATTAAAGGGAGATATGAACATGTATAAATACATAAGTGGTCCATATTGTTAACTTGGTGCAGAGTTTCCCACATTTAGGTCATTACAGAGGACAAGAGGACATGCTTTACATTTGGAGGAATAGAGATTTTAACCTACAAATATAGAAAGGTTACTTCACAGTAAAAGCTGTAAAAATGTGGGATATACTCACTTAAGAACTGGTTCTGACCAGCTCAGTAGATTGTTTTAAAAAAGGTATGGACGCTTTCTTAAATGCATAACATATAACTGAATATTAGTATTTAGGCTGCATTCACACCTGGGCGTAGCGTTTTCAGGCAGAAATGCACGCGTTTTTTACCGCGATTTTGCCACGATTTTTACCGCAATTTTTCCCCCAATTTTGTACAGGTCAAAAGGTAGCCAATGTAAAAAGTAGAAAAACGCCCACATCAAGCTACAAAAATACCTCCAGAACTTGTTTGAGCTGCAGGCCTTTTCAGGCTTTTGGCTTCAGGCATTTTTGAGTGGAGATGTGAACCATCTCCATAGAGAATCATTGATTTTTTCCCCACAAGCATTTTGTAGCTTCAGGCTTCAAGCTACAAAATGACCAGGTGGGAATGGGGCCTTAGAGGTAATAACAGCAGGGGAAGTTGATCCAGGGAATAACCAAACAGCCAAACAACCAAAAAAAAAAAGAACCTTTAAGTGGTGCCTACATCCATTTGTAAAAAGACCACTGCAAAAAATGTATGTGACAAAAATTGTGTGGATATTACAAAAAATTTACAATATATAGCAAAAATAAAAAAAAGTGAAAATGCCACTAAGTGCTTATGCCACTTATAGAACTTTGCAAAGTGATGGTGCTATCACTTATATAACATCATGCAAAGAAATGTTTACTTTCAAAGAATTTTATTACATTTTCTGTCAATATAAATATGCAGTACTTAAGAGATTTACAAAAAGGGGAGGAAAGCAACTTACAACTGTTCCTAGTACAGTAAAATTTTAATGAAGACTTCTAAGGTCCCGAACTCCCTTCTAGCTGCTTATGGAATGGAGAGGATCCTCTGATGAAATGAATTGTGAGGACAGAAAAGTTTGGACAACCTCCCGAGTACTAGGCACCCCCAAGTGGGAACAAGCTGTGCCAATCTGGGGAAGTTCCGCTCCATTGTATGCAAATAATGATGTTCCTCAAAAATAGCACAATTAGTAGAACTGTGAGAATATCAGGAGTAAGCAGCTGACTACAAGAGAGTCAAAAATCTACCTATCTTACAGTAGTTGTAAATCAATGAATTCTTAACCAACGCTAATTGAAATAACAGAAGGAGAGAAGAGAAGCAGGGAGAGATAAAAAAGTCAAGAAGAGCAAGAGAGCACCTAGTGTTGGGCTGGTTTGTCAGAATCATTGGACAAGGTCTGTCTTGGTATAAAAGAAACACCAAAGTAAGCCGCCCATGGTTCCCAGACAGGGGAGCAAGGGAGTGTAAAACTGAGTTCTGCATAGTGAGAGAACTGTAAGAGAAACGGTCAGCAAGTGAAGTGCTGGAAAGTTGAGAGGAACAATAGTCTGCAGAGGCAGAGTCTGCAGTGAAGTGTGCATATACAGGCTTGTATATGGAATCCTTGTACCATAATTCTTTGGGCATCCCACAGTTACCCCTTATCCCCATCCAAGTTATTTCCCCCAAATAAAACAACAAAAACAAGAACCCGCCTGGTCAGTGTCTCCGGATGTGTGATATATGGTGCGATTGAAGTCAGGTATCAGGTGAACCACTACTACAAGCCACTCTCAAGGGAGCACATGGCTACATTTAGGAAACATTTTATATTTCACTCTCCACCTTATATTTTTCCCAGAACACATCTGTTGAAGTTGTATTACAAAACCTAATTTACTTCACCTTTTTTTTTATTATTTTATTATTATTTTTTTTTCTAATTTTGTTATAATAAAAGTTAAGTTTTCGGTACAAATTGTGATGGCCGCGGGTATCAGATCCATGCCCTCCTCACCGGCGGATCCCCCTTGATCTAACACACCGCGCTTGTCACGAACATAACAATGCCACTCAGCTGCTTTCAGCACAAAGATTTCCCAGTTTGTGGGACCACCGTCTAAATGCCAGCCGCCTGAGAGCGATTGTTACCAGGCCAATTCAAACAATTAACTCTTTCTCTGCCACCACCTCTATTTGGGAGCCAGAGGAGCTCAGAATTTTAGCAATACCAATATTTTAGAATAACCATCTGTAACACACGCTGTCACCGCAGACAGGTATATTCAGAGGCATTATTTTAAAAACAGTAGCGCTCTTCAAAGGAACAGATTCATAATCGTTGCATTAAGAGCTTTAGGGACAAGGTTAACACTTTTCAGAATAAGATTTAATAATGAAAAGGTCAAGTTTTAGGTGCAGTAAAATATTTACAGAAAAATAAAAAGAAAGTTACAAAGCAATGGAACAAAATATACAGCAGCAAAGAAACAGAATGAAAAAGTACTTGCTTTTGAAATGCCCGTGATTAATCACTGTTTCGAAGATGATTCACTTGTAGAGTTGAGCGAACTTCTAAAAGTCCGGGTTCTGCTGGTTCGGCAGAACTTCGGGACAAAGTCCGGGTTCGGGTCCGGACAGAACCCGAACTTTGTCCCGGACCCCGAACCCCATTGAAATCAATGGAGACCCGGACTTTTAGGTACAAAAAGTGCTGTAAAATAGTCCTGGAAGGTCCGAGAGGTCTGCAAAAGGAAGGAAATGTGGGTAAGGGTGGGACAAGTGACCTACAAAGAAATGGGGACAGGGAAATAACTTTAAATATTTTTTAAAAAATAAAAACATAAAAAATGCAAAAATGGAGATCATCTTCAAAATGGGTCTGAAAAAGTATTAATTAACATTAGAGGCCATAGAACTGTTCTAAAATCATCTTCAAACTGTGTCAAAAAAGTATAAATAAGCCGGGAGTACCTATATCACTGTTCTGCAAAATGTGTGTATCACTTTAAATCAAACCGGAAATCAGTGGTATATCCATGAGGGCCGAATAAATATGAAAAAACTGTGTCAAACTTCTA
>BLSH010121513.1:90091-109261 GCA_018402905.1 Glandirana rugosa | reverse complement strand
CCAGGGGCTTCCACATTTCTCCTGGAGACGTTTCATACACCTCAAGGACTGACTGGTGAAGGAAGGGACCATGTCTTCCTTCTTGACACGCAGTCAGGAACTCCACATACTTTGCAGAGGTCCTCTTTACACCTTCGGGGACCATAAAGGGGCTGACCAGCTCTCTTCCCATGATTCTGGCCCAAAACATGACTCCACCACTGCCTTGCTGACGTCGCAGCCTTGTTGGAACAGGGGGCTGTCCACCAACCATCCACTACTCCATCCATCTGGACCATCCATGGTTGCACGGCACTCATCAGTGAACAGGACTGTTTGAAAATTAGTCTTCATGTATTTTTCTGCCCAATTCAGCCGTTTCTGTTTGTGAGCATTGGTTAGTGGTGGCCGAATGGAAGGTTTATGCACAGTTGCAAAACTCTGGAGGACTCTACACCTTGATGTCTCCTCTGACTCCAGAGGCACCAGCAGCTTCAAATATCTGTTTGCTGCTATGTAATGGTGTTTTAGCAGCTGCTCTCTTGATCCAATCCTTGGATCTGGCAGAAATCTTCCTCAAAGTGCCTTTATCTGCACAAACCTGTCTGTGCTCTGAATCAGCCACAAATCTCTTAATAGTGCGATGATCACGCTTAAGTTTTCGTGAAATATCTAACGTTCTCACACCTTGTCCAAGGCATTGAACTATTTCACACTTTTTGGCAGCAGAGAGATCCTTTTTCTTCCCCATATTGCTTGAAAATGGTGCTCTGCTTAATAATGTGGAACAACCAATAATCTCCTGCGCTCAAAGAAACTCTACCAGATGGCACACAGTGTAGCAGGGGCACTCAGTTCAACATGAAATCTCTATGAACGTGGTAGTTGCTCAGCACATACTAGTCTTGCTGCCCTCTTCAGGATCATGGGAATCCAAATGTACTAGAGAGAAAACACAAACAAGAGGGTCTCACCGACCTCATGCCATACCATTAAAAAGTTTATTAAAATAATTAGATAAAATCCATATACTCAGAAACGGAGCAGGAGACAAAGCATTAAAAATAGGAACACCTCCAATGGAGTAGATGAGCAGCACCTCAGCAGAGGGACTGGATGGTGTCTGTATGGCTAGGCTGACGTGTTTCCAGGGCAAACCCACTTCATCAGAGCCTAATTGACCATACAGCATGCCCCTCAATAAATACACACGAACTAATTAGCCAGGTGTCAGTGGGCGGGCCCGGCCCTGCATGGATGGCCCGCCCCTTCATAGGGGGTGTGGTGGCATGACCAATTGAAAAAGGCAATACCACCTACACTCTCAGGGGCGCCCATGACCCTGTATATACCAGCATCAAGCTACAAAACCTTAGTAATGATAATCATCAATAACAGTTTATAAAACATAATATACATGGAATGAATCATACATGGCCACAATTGCATATATATGCATCAATACGTATATATCCATGGTCATATCACCCCTGCTTCTAAATAAACCTCCCTATCTTCACTTAGAGCATTCCTGCAGTAGTATATATAGAAACTCTTTACTTTTCCCCATATATGCAGTCTTTTTAGTTTGTTATTATTAATTTTACTATGTATGCCATTTATTTTTCATATATGCAATTATAGTAGTAGTGGAGATAGTGGAGATAGTGTAAGAGGTACAGAAAAGAAGTTTCTATTAAAGCTACTATTAGATAGAGACCCACACACGTATATGTATATTATCTTTGAATTATTACCATTATTATTATCATCCCTACGATATATAGAGAGTTCTGATCTGCACAATAGATAAGTGTATGATCAGAATGGTCATCAGTGCTGTGGATGGTTTAGTAAGGTTAAGTGCCACATATAGAGCGCCCCTGCTGTTTTGATAGCTTCTAGCTGTGAAGCAATAAGATTGGGTCATTATGACTGGCTGGAGAGTGGCTTCGTACACATCTGTCATGTGTTTGTAGAGGCGTGCATGGTGCCCTCCAAGACGCAGGATCCCCTCCCCTGTTTCCAGAGTTACATCAGGTCTCGCCCTCTCAGGCCGGTCTTGAACTATGGGGTCATTAGCGACCCGGAAGTGGCGTGGGTGGAACGCAAAACGCGCCCCACTTCTGGGTCGGCGGCTCCTATGCATCCCAGGCATCATGGACGCTGATTGTGAGCGTGGAGTGATCTCCATTGATGTTTCTGTCTTTGTACTTGCTAAGCATGTAAGGGGGGGATCCCGGAAGCCATTCATGGGGTATGATGAGGTTCTTCAACGGTAAGGGGATTTTCTGTACCTCTTGCCTCACTCACCTGGTTACACTATCTCCACTATCTCCACTACTACTATCATTGCATATATGAAAAATAAATGGCATGCATAGTAAAATTAATAACAAACTAAAAAGACTGTAAAAGTAAAGAGTTTCTATATATACTACTGCAGGAATGCTCTAAGTGAAGATAGGGAGGTTTATTTAGAAGCAGGGGTGATATGACCATGGATATATACGTATTGATGCATATATGCAATTGTGGCCATGTATGATTCATTCCATGTATATTATGTTTTTTAAATGGTTATTGATGATTATTATTACTAAGGTTTCATAGTTTGATGCTGGTATATACAGGGTCATGGGCGCCTGAGTGTAGGTGGTATTGTCTTTTTCAATTGGTCATGCCACCACACCCCCTATGAAGGGGCGGGCCATCCATGCAGGGCAGGGCCCACCCACTGACATCTGGCTAATTAGTTTGTGTGTATTTATTGAGGGGCATGCTGTATGGTCAATTAGGCTCTGATGAAGAGGGTTCGCCCTGGAAACGCGTCAGCCTAGCCATACGGACACCATCCAGTCCCTCTGCTGAAGTGCTGCTCATCTACTCCATTGGAGGTGTTCCTATTTTTAATGCTTTGTCACCTGCTCCGTTTGTGAGTATATGGATTTTATCTAATTATTTTAATACCTTTAATAATGGTATGGCATGAGGTTGGTGCGCCCCTCTTGTTTATGTTTTCTCTCTAATAATGTGGAACACCCTCCTTTAGTAGTTTTTTCTTTAATTGGGCTCACCTGGCAATCTGATTATCACAGGTGTCCGAGATTTTTTTTTAGTGATCAAAAGAGCCCCGAGACACAATGCCATCCATGAGTTAAACTGAAAAACAAAATATTTAATCTTTGTGACACTGAAATAGAATTTGCATAATGATTTGGAACAGGGTGTAGTATAGAAAAAAGGTGCTAGTGCAATTAATAATGCAAGGTGCTTTTGTGTGTAAATAAGAAAAGTGTTTGCTGTATGAATAAATTCCAGTCAATAAGGTAAATAAAATCACCAAATATACAATTTCACACGTGCTCACAAAAAGTGTTTTTCTGTGCAGGCAGAGTCCAACAAAAGTCCAGCTAAAATAATTACCGTATATACTCGTGTATAAGTCGAGTTTTTCAGCACATTTTTTGTGCTGAAAAAGACCCCCCTCGACTTATACCCGAGTCAGTGTCTGTGGTGATCAGTAGTTTCACATTAAACAGAGCCGCGCTGCTTCTAAGAGCCGTTCTGTGCTTTGTAAGTGTGATAAAAACATTGGAATGCAGAGAATGCTGAGAGAGGTGTCAGATTCTCAGCTTGATGTCGGGAGGTGGGCGGGACAAGCTGATGTTAGCTGTTCAGTCCCTGATCTCCGTGAAGAGCTGCAGCTCTCTCTCAGCATTCTCTGCATTCCAATGTGTTTAATCACACTTGCAAAGCACAGAACGGCTCTTAGAAGCAACACAGCTCTATTTAATGTGAAACTAAACTACCTTACTCATCCCTTATGTGTTCTGGCTACAGTCTCTTTGTCCTGGCATTAATATCCCTGTGTCCTGGCATTAAAATCCCTGTGTCCTGGCACCCTGTCCCTGTGTTCTGGCACCCTGTCCCTGTGTTCTGGCACCCTGTCCCTGTGTTCTGGCTGCTGCATTTCCCACCCTAGGCTTATACGCGGGTCAATAAGTTTTCCCATATTTTTTGGGCAAAAGTAGGGGGGGGGTCGGCTTATACACGGGTCGACTTATACGCGAGTATATACGGTACATTGAATTGGAACCACAACTGATATTCAATTGGTAAACCAAGTTCTTTGTTGTAATATCACTCACAGACCACTCTGCAGCAGTCTGAGTGTGGACTCGTGTGGTACTCACCACAGATTTTTCTTTTTGTAGAAGGCATCCGTGGGGTCTCTTACCGTGCTTTGTTTTCAAATTCATCCTCATTGAAAGGGGTGATAAGAAAAGATTCCCATGTTGTGGTAAGTAATCCAACAAATGCCCATGCACACAGATCCACTTACTATTAGGTAAAGGAAGTCAGATGTGCGTTTCATTGTCTCTGTACCATGGCTTGTGTTCCACGGGCACAGAACCGGAAATCGGAACTACGCCCCTCCTTACGCGTTTCGTCACAGGGACGTCATCTGAGGCGGTGCCATCTTACGTCTCCCTCTGGTTTATGTAGCCAGCTGTTGCCAAGCAATGTGCGGTCACCTGACTTCCCACCATAATGGACAGACATAGTCGGCTTATTGTCACCATTCTTTGTTCATAAAAAGTGGGGCAAATAGCAAACAATCTTTATTATTGACATAAAACATTCAACCAATAACAACCCATTCAAAAGCAAGGAGCCAATCTTAAATTTTTGCCGTAAATGCAAATTCTTATGCTAGTGCTGCCCGGTGGTGGAACAAAATATATACTTGCTTCAAATCAATTAGTAAAGTGAAGTTCATTAATGAAAGTATATGCAGATTCCTATGTCGACGACACCTAACGGTGAAACAGAGCATGTACTCGCTTTCAATAGGATTAATACAATTAATGAAATATACAAGTTAAAATAAAAATAAAAATAAAATAGGAAATAAGTCACTCTACTAACATTATAAAACTATATATATATATATATATATAAAAATGAAAAATAAAATAGAAATGAAAATAGAAACACATATGTACCCAAATACAATAACAAAGGTGTCTCTATATATGTTAAAATTAAAAATTTTAATTAAAAATGTGTATGGAGAGATGGAGATCCCCAACAATTGTAGGAATTGATATACATGTATATTTCATTGAGGAGGAAGAGAGATTCTATTATGAACTAGATATAAGAGAGGATAAAAAATGGTTACAAAGATGGATATAAAATGGATGTAAAAAATGGATAAAAAAAGGTGGGGTTACAGTAATCCTTACAATAGGGAAATGGTGGAAGGGGGGGAGGGGCAGGCAAAATTAATGTGAGAAGGAATAAAGGAAGCAATGGACTAGTAATTTGACAGAAAACAATTCAAATCAATGTTCAAGCCATCCGGCTGGAGGGATTTTAAAATATAGATCCATTTCCTTTTGTGATATAGCTTCTTTGTTATTATTTCCTCTCCAATGTCCCTTAATGAGATCAATCCCATAAAATGTCATAAGGGAGGTGTCACGATTGTGAGCTTCCTTTAAATGCCTTGATAGGCTGTGTTTGTTAAAGCCTTTCTTAATGTTGCTCATGTGCTCTCTGTGATTCTGACATACAGAGGCCTAGTTGTTCTTCCCACTTATTGAAATTTGCAGGGGCATTCAATCACATATGTTACGTTGTTACTATTGCAGGTGATCAATTGGTCAATTTTATATTTCCTGCCAGTTGTAATGGACTGAAAAGAATCTCTTTTCCGTGGTTGTTTCATACTCCTCCTACACGGAAGGCAGTTCTGACATCTATAAAACCCTTTCATATTTGGGAATAGACTTACCTGGCTGGGTAGAAAGAAACGTACAAGGGGCAAATGAGGAGGAAAGAAGAGAAAGTAAGAGAAAAAGAGAATATTAGGCGAAGGAATTTTTAATCTCAGTAATTTGCAGTTCAATGAAGAGGAATTGAAGATCTTGGATCTGGGTGCCACGTACCTGGTGGATGAGTCTGGCTTATGCGGGGGACAACCTCTCTTGTGGCCCTGGTTCAAGAACCCCTGGTAGTGCAGACAGGCAGTTCTGGAGCACAAGGAGGCATGAGGCCTGGACTGGATCACTGGTGGTAGGTTAGGGTCCACAGAAGCTCGTGCTTGTCAGAAGAATGGTGGCACAATCTGGGTCAGTAACAGGCTGGCGGTGCGGTACAGGTGGAGCAAGCAGGTTGGTAGTCAGGTACAAGCAAGGTCAGCAACGTGCGGGCAGCGGAGGTACAAAGGAGCAGGCAAAAGAGTAGTCGTAGACAGGCCGGGGGTCAGGGCAGGCAGAAAGCAACAAAGTCCAAGTAAAGCCAGTGTCACAGGTACAGGAAAGTCTCTTCAGAGTAAACGCAGGGGTCGCAGGTTACAGGAATGCTGTAGAACAGACAGCACCGATTGCAGGGTGCTGTCAGCTAAAATGGCTGTTTTGCTGCCATTGCCGGCGCATATGCATTCGTACGCACATGCGTGCACACACTACATGCACCCACACATAGGCATTCCAATGGCCCTGGATGGTTCCTTACATTGCCCCCCCCCCCCCGGGGCAGCCTCTGGATGCCCAAACAGGCTCTCTTGGCTGGGTGTCTTCTCCAGAAGGCCCTAATTAACTCTCCGGCATGCAGGTTATCTTCTGGCTCCCAAGAGCTCTCTTCAGGCCCATAGCCCTTCCACTTCACCAGGAATTGGATAATGCTTTCTCTTCTCCTGCAGTCGAGGATGGTTTCCACCCCAAACTCCTCCTCTCCGTCCACCAAGACCAGTTCTGGTGGGGCTGTACTACACCCAGGGATGAGATCCTTGACTACTAGCTTGAGCAAATTCACATGGAAGACCGGGTGAATGTAAAAGTGAAGGCGGTAGATCCAGCTCGTAAGCCACTCTGTTAATCTTCCTCTTAATTGGAAAGGGCCCAATGTACCTTGGCCAAAGTTTTTTGGAGGGGCAGGTTAATCTCAGATTTTTTGTGGACAACCAGACCCACTGACCAGATTGGAGTTCTAGTTCTCTCTCCTTTGGTGGCAGAATGAACTGAGTTAAATGTAAGCGAATTTGGCTACCGGCAGCAGGGAAACCCAGTCATCCTGGGAGTACGAGGAGTAGCACCGGAGGTACTGTTTGAGGGTCTGGTTGGTCCTCTCCGTTTGACAGTTAGACTGCGGATGATATGCTGAGAAGGCCAGGTCAATTCCCAGAGAGGAGCATAGGGATCTCCAGAAACGGGATGTACACTGCACCCAACCCCCTCGGTCCGATACTATGTGGAGAGGAATTAGGTGTAGATGGACCACATCCTTTATGAGTGTTTCTGCAGTTTCAGCTGCCAAGGGGGTGCCCTTCATGGTTATGAAATGGGACATTTTTGTGAGGCGATCCACCACCACCAGAATAGTGTTGAAGACTGCAGATGGCGGCAGCTCAACTATAAAGTCCATTGAGATCTGGGACCACGGTCGTTCTGGAATAGGCAGTGGGTTAAGTAGGCCCCATGCCTTGGACTTTTCCATCTTATTCTTGGCACAGACAGGACAAGCACTCATAGTCCCTGCAGTCTTCATTTAGGCGAGGCCACCAGAACCAGTAGGAAAGCAGTTCAGCTGTCTTGCTACCACCAAAGTGCCCAGCCAATTTGAGATCATGGCAGAGTGAGTGTTGTTAGGCGTAGCTCCTGTGGAAAGTAAAGTTGGTTATCGATCCACCACAGCCCATCCTTTAATGTGAGTCTAGGATCTGGCGGCACAGTAAGGCCAGCAAGGGATCGCCTGATCCGGGTAAGGTCTTCCTGGGTTAGTAAGAAACTGTGAGCAGGTAAGATTGTGTCTGGAGAGGAGAGGACTTCTGAGACATGAAACATTCTGCACAATGCATCCGGCTTCACATTCTCAGCCCCGGGCCTGTAGGTTATGTGCAACTGGAAACGTGAGAAAAATAGTGCCCACCTTGCCTGCCGAGGTTTGAGTCTCTTGGCAGTCTGCAGATACTCAAGGTTTTTATGGTCCGTAAAGACCAAAATAGGATGTGAAGCTCCCTCCAGGAGATACCGCCACTCCTCCAGAGCTGACTTAATCGCCAGCAGTTCTCTGTGACTGACATCGTAGTTCTTCTCTGGTGCTTTAAGTTTCCGGGAGAAAAAAGCGATGGGATGGAGCGAGGCCTTTGGATATCACCTGTGATAGGACTGCTCCTACTGCCGTCTCTGAGGCATTCACTTAAAAGGTATAGGGCAAGGTAGGATCAGGGTGTTTGAGGACAGGAGCGGAAGTGAACAGCTTTTTGAGACCTGAGAAGGCCTTTTGGGCCTCGGGAGTCCAGCGGAAGCGTGAGTCGTGTTTGGTAAATTGGGTTATGGGCGTCATGACTGCCGAGAACCCCTTGATGAATTTCCGGTAAAAGTTTGCAAAGCCGACAAAACGCTGGACTCCCTTCTTGTCAACTGGTGCCGGCCAGTCTAAGATGGCCGAGACCTTCTGTGGGTCCATGATGATTCCAGAGGTGGAGATGTTAAATCCCAGGAAGGAAATGCTGACGCACTCAAAGGCGCATTTTTCCACTATGGCATATAGCCCATGTTG
This sequence comes from Glandirana rugosa, assembly GCA_018402905.1. Lineage (NCBI taxonomy): Eukaryota > Metazoa > Chordata > Amphibia > Anura > Ranidae > Glandirana > Glandirana rugosa. The sequence goes on along the minus strand of BLSH010121513.1, from coordinate 100,711 downwards.
TCGGAGGCGGGTAAGCACACTTTTTAAGTTCCTGCGGTGCTCTTCCAGTGAGGGTGAGAAAATCAGAATGTTGTCCAAATAGACAACTACAAGCGGAGGTCCAGCTTCATGAAGACAGTTGCCGTTCCAAGCCTCTGAAAAAGCTCAGGGACCAAAGGCAGGGGGTACCGGTTCTTGACGGTGATCCGATTAAGATCCCGGTAATCAATGCAGGGCCTAAGGGAATGATCCTTCTCCACAAAGAAAATCCCTGCTCCTGCTGGTGAGGCAGATGGTTTGATGAACCCTTTTTTCAGGTTTTCATCCAGACTAGGGTTTTTCCTGGGGCTGCGGCAGGCAGTGGTGGAGACACTGGCTAGCGCATTATCCTCAGTAACACATTTTAATAAAAATTGTAAAAACATACTCACAAACGAGTTCAGGTAAAAGGCATTGAGCAGATTACATCTACACATCCATTTCTGCCATATGCTGGTGGTGTCCTATGCAGACTGGCTTATGCGTTTGGAGGCCAAGACCTTTTCCTCAGGTGGGAACTTGGGGCATCATCCAGGCAAGGCGTGCGGGCCCTGAGGACCTCTCAGCTCTGCGTTCCCACAGACGATCTATCTGGATGGCCAGATTGATCAGAGCGTCGAGGGTGTGTGGTACCCCACCGCGGGCCAGCTTGTCCTTCGATCGGCTCTGAGAGACCCATCCTGAATTGATATCAGAGGGCCGCATCATTCCAGATGCTGTCTGCACTCCAGCGCCGGAACTTGGAAACATTCTTCCACCGTGCGGCAGCCTTGCTGTAAGGCATGGAGGGCTGCTTCCGCAGTGGCCGCCTGATGTGGATCCTCATACACCTGGGCCATTGCTTGGAAAAACCGGTCTAAGCTGGTGGTCTCCGGGGCCTTTTGTTCCAGAAGGTGGTGAGCCCAAGCTGGTTGCTCTTCTAGGAGAAGGGAGATTACCAGTCCAACTTTCATAGCTTCCAGGGAGAAAGTCTGCGGCTGGAGGGCGAGGTATAGTTTGCAGGAATACGAAATGCCTGGAACTTCCTGCGGTCCCCTGAGAACCGATCTGGCATGGGCACCTTGGGCTCAGTTGGTAAAGTCATAATGGTGCATGGGGCAGACTGGCTGGAGCTGACATGGAGAGCTCCTGAACTCTTCCTACCAGACGGGGGTAACCTTCCTGTAAATTCTTCACAGCTTGGGTTAGCCCCGCAAGATGTGCACATAAATCGTCCATGGGAGAGGTCCCCTGTGCAGACTTGGACATGGCTGTCCGTTACTGTTGTGTACCTGGTGGACGAGTCTGGCTTATGCAGGGGACAACCTCTCTTGCAGCCCTGGTTCAAGAATGCCTGGTAGTGCAGACAGAGTTCTGGAGCACAAGGGGGCACAAGGGCTTGACTGGATCACTGGTGGTAGGTGAGGGTCCACAGAAGCTCGTGCTTGGCAGAAGAATGCAATCCGCGTTGGTAACAGGCTGGCTGTGCAGTACAGGTGGAGCAGGCAGGTGGGTAGTCCGGTACAAGCAAGGTCAGCAATGTGTGGACAGTGTAAGTACAAAGGAGCAGGCAAAAGAGAAGTCTTAGACAGGCCAGGGGTCAGGGCAGGCAGAAAGCAACAAAGTCCAAGTAAAGCTGGGGTCACAGGTACAGGAAAGTCTCTTCAGAGTAAATGCAGGAAATCTGTAGAATGGACAGCACCGATTGCAGGGTGCTGTCAGCATAAATGCCCATTTTGGCTCCATTGCCAGAGCAACACAAACACGCACGTGTGCACGCACACGCTATGTGGCATTCCATAGGCATTCCAATGGCCCCGGATGGTTCCTTACACTGGGACTGAAATTTGTCCCAGAAAAAAGTTTAGCCAAATTTGAACTGTCATAAAAGAAAAAGATCTGGGATACCATTAGAGAATCAGAGAGGAAGAAAGAAGTAGTAATACAACCAGCCGATAAGGGAGGAGGTCTTGTCATCCTGAATGAATAAAACAGATTACGAAAAAGAGATGGAAAATCTATTAAGTAAGGAAGACACCTACAAGAAACTGAAACGCAATACAAAGAAGGCATTTGAGAGAAGACTCAAGGCATATGTGGCAAAAGGAAAGGATAGGGGGTTCCTAAATAAGAAAGAAGCAACATATCTGGTACCTGAGTAGTCCAAAACACCCGTCATATACTACTTACAAAAAGTTTATAAGGACCAGAAAAAACCTCCAGGAAGACCCATTGTTAGTCGGATTGATTCCCTATCCTCCAGGTTGGGGGAATATCTGGATGAATTCTTGCAACCCATAGTGCCAAAAGGCAGGTCATATCAAAGACAGCAAGCAAATGATTAATGACATCAAAGAACTTTGTATAGAAGATGATGATCTGCTGGTGACAATTGATGTCAATTCATTATATACAAATATTGTACAAAAAGGCGGTATAAGGGGCACAAAATGGGCACTACGTAAATTCACTGACTTGAAACAAGAAAAAAAAAAACATTTTTAATAGAAGGACTAGAATTGGCCATGAACATCAATTCTTTTTGGTACAAAGGGAATTATTATGCCCAAACTAAGGGAGTCGCAATGGGATCTAAATATGCCCCCAATGTAGCGAGCTTTTTCATGCAAAAATGGGAGGAGGAACAGATTTTTAATAGAATGAGACCCAAGCTCTTGTTTTACAGGCGTTACATCGACAACATTATACTGGTTTAAAGGGGAGCGGAAAAAGAAATACATGCGTTTTTAAAAGAAATTAATTCCAGCCAATATGGGATCTCCATCACAGGAACATGGACGGAAGAGTATAGACTATCTAGATCTGAAACTCTTTAAGGCTGGAGAGAGTATACAGACGAAAACCTTTTTCAAGCAGACTGCCTGAAATTGGTATATCCCTATGAGCAACTGCCATCATCACAAATTGATTAAATTAAAGAATAAGGTGAAGGATGTGAATAAGAACTCCCTCCTAACAAACCAGAATAAAAAGGAAGATCGCAGGATGGATTTTGCGTTCCTCACCGGATTCAATAGGCAATGGAAGGTATCGTAAAGAAGCACTGGCCTATAAGATTAGATAAAACATTGAAAGAAATGTTACCCTTAAAACCGAATTTCATATAAAGAAAAGCTCCTAACCTGAGGAATAAACTGGTTCAAAATGTAGTGGACCCCCCCCAAGGACAGTGAGTCTATTCCCAAATATGAAAGGGTTTTATAGATGCCAAAACTGCCTTCTGTGTAGGAGTATGAAACAACCACGGAAAAGAGATTCTTTTCAGTCCACTACACCTGGCAGGAAATATAAAATTGACCAATTAATCACCTGCAATAATACCCACATAAAATACGTGATTGAATGCCCCTGCAAATTCCAATATGTGGGAAGAACAACTAGGCCTCTATATGTCAGAATCAGAGAGCACCTGAGCAACATTAAAAAAGGTTTTAACAAATACAGCCTATCAAGGCATTTCAAGGAAGCTCACAATCGTGACATCTCCCTAATGACATTCTATGGGATTCATCTCATTAAGGGACATTGGAGGGGAAATAAGAAAAAAGCCATCTCATAAAACGCAACAAAATGGATCTATATTTTAAAATCCCTCCAGCTGGATGGCTTGAACATTGATATTGATTTGAATTGTTTTCTGTCAAATTACGTTAGTTTTGTCTGCCCCCCCTTCACCATTTTCCATATGGTGAGGATTTCTGTATCCCCCCTTTTTATATCCATTTTTTACATCCATTTTATATCCATTTTTTATATCAATTTTATGTCCATCTTTGTAACCATTTTTTATCCTCTTATATCTAGTTCATAATAGAATACGGGTTCCTTCTCTTCCTCCTCAACACAATATACATGTATATCAATTTCTACAATTGTTGGGGGACCTCCCTCTCTCCATACACATTTTTAATTTTAATTTTAACATACAGTCAGGTCCATAAATATTGGGACATCGACACAATTCTAATCTTTTTGGATCTATACACCACCACAATGGATTTCAAATGAAACTAACAAAATGCGCTTTAACTGCAGACTTTCAGCTTTAATTTGAGGGTATTTACATCCAAATCAGATGAACGGTGTAGAAATTACAACAGTGTGTATATGTGCTTCAAACTTTTTAAGGCACCAAATGTAATGGGACAGATTAACAATCATAAATCAAAGGCCAAACAAGTACTTCTTGAAAAAGTGCCACCGTCCTAGTAGCAATAGCAAACACACATATGTGGGTGATCCCCACAGAAAATGGACGTTTTTCAATTTGGGCACATCACGAGATGACATAGATAAAAAATATACAAAATCTTATTATCACAAATTGTGAACAATTATATAAACAAAACAGAATAAAAACATGTTTGCTGTGTTGGACCCCAATCACAAAGTTGGGTCATAACGGGTATGAACCCTATACAGATAACATTAGTAGCAGTACAACCTATTGTGTGTTGAACACACATGCAGAGGTCTACGCGTTTCGCCAGAGGCTTCCTCAGGACCCCAATCACAGCATGCTTATAGGTTGCCAAGGTAGCTGTTCTTTAAAACAAAATAGTAACATATAAGAGGCATTTCTTGTATCAGCAAATAACAATATCAATATCAAACAGAAAATAAGAAAAAATGAGTTTGCATATTATATGCTTACATATAACTCAGTGCTTTCAAGGACGGCAATCAGGGGAGCGGACACAGGGGATTTCCGGATCTGGATACCCAACAAAGGGGATGCTAGAAAATCATATACATATATGAGTATCGGATCAATTATCCCAATACCATCTCTAGTCCCAAATATATCCTCCCATTACCTGCTATAGCTCAGCTTAATAGTGGGCCTGCAAACATCATTAAAAATATATTTCGTTTTTAGTTATTACCACCTGAACATAAACGTGGCCCTGTCATTAAGAAAGGAGGATAGATATATTCAGACAAGTATTACCAACTAACAAGGGGTTAATTACAACACCATATAAGATGGACCATATTGTAATGTCCAACCTACCTTAGGGGCAGGTATGAAGTGAAAAGGAGACAGGGAAGGACTGCAGGGGGTATGGGGGAGATCCCACCAAGGGAAGCCCAACAACACTTTCAAAAACAACACGGCTCAATAGGTACATCTATCTCATCAAGACTGGAGTGTAGTTGGCAAAAATGTCTTTGTGTAGTGGTTGTACTGATGTAACACCGTGAGGGTCTTCCTATAATATATAAAAGGTAATTCTAGAGAGGTGTCCTCAAAAGTATAATCAAATTAACGCTCCCCAGTAACCATAAACATAGCGGCAATACCTTAAGAAACATGCGGTGCAAATCCAGATACCTCTAATGCCCAATTTCTGTCAGCAATAGGGCCCCTAAATGAGGTTAAGACAATCAAACACTATGTCAGCAGCATGTCCTGGTCAGAGTAGGGCATCTACATACAAACAGACGCAACAAGCTGTCTTGCCATGTGGAGTCCTATACCTTGCTTCCGGTCCTCCCGTCTTCTCCCCGTTACATCCGGCCTTCACAATACCAGGATCCTATGTACTCCCCCACCTGGTCACATGTTAGGCCCGCCGCCAATGAACGTGCGGCGGCTCTACCGCGTCATACGGCGCGGTCACATGATCAGGTGTGCGTCCGTACACAATGACGCGCTAGGAAACAGCGCGTCATGTGCAGAGGGGGAGGCGTGGCACAAGCCAAGGCAATACCCTCCCCGAGCGATGGTACGCCCAAGGGGGCAAAAGCACAAGGATGAACCTGCCCCTACACCCTGACGTCCCATTACAGAACGTGGGACACATATGCCCGCCCACATTGATTGCCCCCGAAAGCACTGAGTTTAGCACATCCAATGCAGAATATAATATCCACAATACGATATTCTAAGAAATATAAATGAATAAGCATATAGCAAATATAAATGTTTGGACTAATACTTTAGCAGGAAATATCCTGACAATGCGTGGACAGCATTAGAGTAGAAGTTAGGATATGGAACACCTCAGACCTACAGCAGCAAAAAAGAACCCCACAAAACGAACCAATTTGATCGTCAGAAGAATCCCTCAATACAATCTTAAAGAAAAGGCTTAAAGCTGAACGCTTCATTAACCACTTCAGCCCCGGAAGGATTTCCAGCTTTAGGACCGGAGCCCTTTTTGCGATTCGGCGCTGCGTCGCTTTAACTGACAATTGCGCGGTCGTGCGACGTTGTACCCAAACTAAATTTGCGTCCTTTTTTTCCCACAAATAGAGCTTTCTTTTGGTGGTATTTGATCACCGCTGCGTCATTTCTGATCGCCGCTATAAACAAAAGAAGAGCGACAATTTTGCAAAAAACCCCAAATTTCTTACTTTTTCCTAAAATACAAATCCAAAAAAAATATATAAAAAAAAACATTTTTTTCACCATTTTTGGCCGATTTATATTCTTCCTCATATTTGCGATAAAAAAAATTGCAATCGGCGTTTATTGATTGGTTTGCGCAAAAGTGGTCGCGTTTACGGATGATGAGAATTCATTTTTGGGGTTTTTAATTTTTTTTATTTTTTATTAAAAATGGCGGCGATCTGCGATTTTTTGCGGTACTGCGATATTTCAGCGGACATGTCGGACCATTTTGACACTTTTTTGGGACCATTGGCATTTATACAGCGAGCAGTGCTATGAAAATGCACTGATTACTGTGTAAATGCCATTGGCAGTGAAGGGGTTAACCTGTGGGGTGCTCTAAGGGGTTAACTGTGTTCCCTCAGTGTGTTCTAACTGTATGGGGGCTGGGCTGGCTGAGGGAGGGGAGTGATCACGTCTCCCATATACAAGGAGCCTGTGATCACATCCCTCTGTCAGAATGGAGATCCATGTTTACATACATTGAGTCTGCCGTACCCACTCCATTGCCCCCTGGAACACAGTGAGTGCAACTCCAGCAGCACGAGTGTGCTCACAATACTAATTCTCACGGCTGCCGCCAGGTTACGGCGTTTTGCAATAAAAAGCCAAGTTGCCGCCGTCAAGCCACGGTGGGTGGTCGGCAACTGGTTAAACAGTAGTTATTGCTTAGTTGCATACTTACCTTGTTTTTCACCTGGAGCCTCTGCATCGAGAGTTACATTTCTGGAACAAAAGATACATTTTCCTTTGCTCTTTTTTCTGTGCATTGCCTTTTCTACTTTCCATATTTTAGTTTGTAACAAACTATTTTTTAAACTATTTTTTTTTTTATCACTGTAGTGTCGCTTATTGCTTTAATTCCAATTTTCATTCACACTTTTCACAATTTTATTAACACTTTCCACCCTTTATCCTATATTTTCCTTTAGTGCCTTTTTTCTGTTTCCTCCTCTACTTCAAAACTGCTCAACACGGGGAGGCATGGCAACCGCTCGGCAAGATGGCCAGTTAACTCCGAAGCTCCATCCTGCTCCCGAGTAATTCTATATCTACTGCTGCCTCTAGGTTACACCCAGAACCACTGCTTTAGTGGACCCTCGTGCATCTCATCAAGAAGAACTGTCCTCACTTAAAGCAAAAGTGGCTGATCTAGAAGATAGATCACACCAAAACAACCTAAAAATCTGAGGTATACTAGAATTCATACAGGCTGAACAACTACCTCACTTCATCCACAATCTATTCAGAACTGTGATACCTAACCTCAAGTCAATGGACCTCACTATCGATGGGGTGCACCACATCCCAAAACCATCCTCCACCCCCCGAGGTACCATGCAATGTTCTCTTATGGGTCCATTTCTTTCAGGTTAAAAGAATATTAGAGGCTTTCCGCCATATGCATTAATTACCAGCACAAGCTGCCAATCTCCAAGTCCTTCCAGACTTCTCTCAATACACCCTACAGCTCCAACGCAACCTGAATTCCATTACTGAAACTCTATGGAACAACAAGCTCCTCTACAAATGAAATGACCCAGCAAAATTAAGTGCGGCGCACAAAGTTAAAGTGGATTTAAATTCAGCACTCACCCAGTATAAACTAATAGCACAGTATTAATGTATATATACACATGCAAGCCTCCTGCATGTATTCATACCTTGCAAATATCACATCTTTCAGCAGTAGCAGACTTGCAAAACACTGGAATCAGTGGGTGTCTCTCTTTGCTTGGGCTCGGTGGGTAAAGTTGTGATGTCACAAGACTTCCCACCGAGCTCTATAATGAGAGCTGGAGGAGATCGGAGGGGGGAGTGTGTGGCTCTTTTTGCTCAGTGCAGGAGATAAGAAAATGACCTGTCATTCAACACAGCACGGGATTAAAATACTCCTTTTTCTCCCTTAGTCTTTCTTTTACTGAAAAAGATAAGAGCATTACTCAGAGCTGGATTAACTTTATGTTGCAAGACTGGGCATAGATGACATGATATCCTATCCTGTACAAGGTAGAAGTGTCAGTAATTTTTTTTTTTTTCGGGTTTACATCCACTTTAAGTCTCTCTTAATTACTACTTTAGATGAAGGTCCTAAACTCCTCAGAACATGGGAAGTTTTACCAGAGATACAGCCACCTCCTGGCCGCTCTCCACACCAGACACCTACACATGTAAGCCTCCATTGGCAAATTGTGTCCAAGAAATCTTCCTCCATGAGAAATACCTAGAGGCTACACTTTTCCAGAGTGTAACTCTGGAGGCTGAAGGTGTACCTTCCACCATACCTATACTTCTCACAATTCTGCAGTGGTTACTGCACATGTGGTTCTAGATGGACCTTTCTTTTTATTGGTTGGTTTCTTTCCAACCTTTCCTTTTCTTTTTGGCATTTTCTATATGTGTTTCTGAAGCTCCACCCAAATACCCTGCCTATGCTGTTCGAGGTAGTCCGTTCGGAGTTGAAACCATTGGGACTATGCTTCTTATTCCCACCAAGTTCTGCACTTCATCTTGGCTATCCATTCAGGAACTTTTCTGTTACACTCCTTCAAAAAGTCTCCACATCCACACTGAGCATACCTTTTCTCCAACGATCCCTGATGAATCCTACTCTTCACTCATATGTAATATTATGGACGGCTCATCACATCAGATCTCCAACATCGCTTTCCATATCAGCTGCAAACATCTATATACGACTTAAGTTCATGTCCTTAAATATCACTAACCTGAACCATTCAGAAAAATGCATTATGGAAAGAAGCCATAAAAGCTGACCTGATTGCTATGCAAGATACTAACTTTCACAAAGACTCTACACCTCAATGTTCCCACAAGAACTATCCACACACCTTTCTTGCCTCGACCCATTTTCGTTAACCCAAGCTATCCTCGATCCGGAAGGTAGATATACAGCATCATACTTCTTTGCACCATCAATAGCTGTATGTATACTCTGGTTAATGTATATGCACCCAACTTGCAACAACAGAAATTTCTGCTTAAACTTTTGTTCAAAATTTTAAAGGTGCGACAGGGATATTTGGTGGATTGTGGAGAATTGTGGCAGACCCACTCCTGGACACCTCTTCATGATCAAAAGGCTACTCTCCATCTCTGGGGGGATGTCCACATGCAGAGGATGTCCATGATGTATGGGGCGACTTCACCTTTTCCCCTCAACACAATTCGCATACATGCATTGACATGTTTCTGGTCAACAAACTATTACTACACAAGGTATCCACCTCCACTAGACATGTGCAATTTGTTTTGTTCTGAATTTGTTTTTTTAACAAATTTTTCGAAATTCAGGAATTCGGATGAATCCGAACTTCCAAGTTTCGAGATTCCGAATTCTTCCCAATTTTTCGTTTATTGGAATTTGAAAATTTGTTAATCCGAAATTCGGAAAAATCGTAAATTCGGTAATCGGAAAAGCCGAAAATCCGAAATTCAAAAATTCTGAATTTTGGAAATTTGAAAATTCGAAAACCCAATAATTTGAAAATCGGAAATAACTAACTAATAATAACTTAACTATTTTACTAGCTCTTAAATTATAGGTATTGGAATTTCTTTGAAAATTTGGTTGTTAGTAATATATTTTGTATTTAAGTTCATGAATAGTGTTGAGCGAACCCGGACTGTAACGTTCGGGTCCGTACCGAACTTTCGGGTGTCCGGGACCCGGACGTTTCAAAAAACGTTCGGGTTCAGGTTCTGGGTTCTGGTAGTTGATCACGCATGTTGAATAGCTGCAGGGCAGCCAATCAACAAGCGTTTCACTGGTTTGCCCTTAGAAGCCATCACAGCCATGCCTACTAATGGCATGGCTGTGATTGGCCAGTGCATCATGTGACCCAGCCTCTATATGAGGCTGGAGTCACAGTGCTGCATGTCACATGCTCTTGGGTGAGTGTAGGAAGAGGATGCTGCCGGCCTTTTTGTGAGGGACAGATTGCAGACATTTTAACATCTGATCCTGCATCCTGAGATTACTACTACTGTTGCTCTGAGGGACAGATTGCAGAAATTTGAGATTTCACATACTGCTGCTTTGAGTGACAGACTGCAGATCAAACTCTGCATAACACAACGATCGCTCATGTTAGCATCGCTAGCAACACAATACGTCTCAAACTAGACGTCAGACAGTGAGTTTCGTCGTCATACACTTTAGAGTTTAAAGACGTTAGACAGGG
>BLSH010121513.1:72072-85123 GCA_018402905.1 Glandirana rugosa | reverse complement strand
CATAACCCTATGAATAAATCCACAGTCCGTCGTAGACTAACACTAATCTCGTATACTTGCGACATAAAAGTCGTATAAAAAGTCATATATGTTAGTCACGTCCGTCACATTCTTATATATGTCAACACGAGTTCAAATGTATGGGACCGTCTTAAACTAAAGGACCGGTAAAAGTCTCTTATACTTTTTAAAGTCAGTACCAATCACAAACCGATTTCGGTAAATAATAGGTAGTTGACGAAAATGAGAAAAATAAAAAAAGGTTATTCAGAAATAACTAAAAAGTTGTTTTATGTCTTGGTTTTATACGTATCTCCAATGTCAACTGTTGATCTCTACTCGCTTGAAGATCTTCAGCTCATCTCTAGTTGTCAACTGTAACCTCTATGCATATTTTGGTTCTGTATTTTGTTGAAAAATCAATAAAGACTTATTGGAAAAAAATAAAAAGAGTAAAAGCAGTTGATGGATAATAAATGGCTTTAGCCAAACACTAACCATGACTGAAATTTTTCATATTCTCTGAAAATGGCCAGGAAATCAAATTCTGCCAGGGTATGTAAACTTGAGCACAACTGTATATATTCTTACACTGCCTGCACTGATTGTATATACTGAAAAATATGCTGAAAATACAGCGTTCATATGCTCTAATCACAATCAGATGCTGCCTGACACCTAAATAAGTATCCCAATACTCCAGCAAATAATAAATCTTAAGTTGGTGCAGCGCAATAGAAAATTACACATAAAATATTGCCACCAACTCCGGTGCACTCGGGCAATTCACCATAAAACAATAGGCTACAATTCCCTGGGTAATCAGCTGCCAGCTCCCTGCTTGGTCGCACGTTGTCCGCAGGGCGGTCGTGACATCTGCGAACAGCATGCGACCAAGCAGGGAGCTGGCAGCTGATTACCCAGGGAATTGTAGCCTATTGTTTTATGGTGAATTGCCCGAGTGCACCGGAGTTGGTGCACTGGAAAATTGTAAGCCTGAGGAGGATTTGACCCCATAGGGGAAAGTGCGACTTGGCCCATCAGGGGGTCGCACCTGAAGGTGAGCGCATAGTGTAACCGGTGGTGGTGTGTGGTCTCACTGTGAAGCACATTAAGCTTGGAATCCATCTGCCTTAAATGTTAACAGCTCACACCAAGCACACTTTTTTCTTTGCACTATTTGCACAAAGAAGTAATACAATTTATTGCAACGCATGAACTGTTTCAAGGACTTTCTAGTATAAACAGCGATTTTTCAATTTTTAACTTATCAAAAATTAAGATTGATTGCACATGCGTTTTATATGAATGCACTGAGTTTTATGCACTTTCGCACTTGGATGGTCCATTTTGGACGCATGAACTGTACTTTCTATTATCAACAGTGATTTTACAATTTTTCACTTATCAAAGATTATAAGATTGATTGTCACATGCGTTTTATATTAATGTTTTATGCACTTCTGCACTTTAGCCACAGGGTGGCAATATTTTATGTGTAATTTTCTATTGCGCTGCACCAACTTATGATTTATTACACTGGATCTATATCCACCTCAGCCCCTGAAGGATTTCCAGCTTTAGGAGCAGAGCACTTTTTTTTAATTTGACACTGCGCCACTTTATCTGGTAATTGTGAGGTCATGCAATGCAGAAATTTGCGTCCTTTTTTCCCACAAATAGAGCTTTCTTTTGGTGGTATTTGTTCAACGCTGCACTTTTTTTTTTTGTGATATAAACAAAAAAAGAACAATTTTTTTTTTTTAAAAAATGATATTTTCAACTGTATGTTATTACAAAAATACAATAAACTAAATGTTAGTCATACATTGACAAAATGCACTTAGCCACGTCTAAAAAAAAAAAAAAAAGTCAATTAGCGTATATTTATTGGTTTGCGCAAAAGTTATATCGTCTACAAATTAGGGTACATTTTCTGGAATTTCAGAAGCTTTTATTTTATGACTGCCCATCTCATTTCTTGAGGTGCTAAAATGGAGGGGCAGTACAACCCCCCCCCCCCCCCCCCAAATGACCCCATTTTGGAAGTAAACACCCAAGGAATTTGCTGACAGGCATGTTGAGCCCATGGAATATTTTTGATTGAAAGATGACCAAAACAAAAAAAAGACAAAGTTGTTGCTGAAATTATATATTGCTCACACATGCCATGGGTATATGTGGAATTAAACTGCAAAATACATTCTGATGCTTCTCCTGAGTATGGGGATACCCCATGTGTGAGACTTTTTGGGAATCTATCCGCATACGGGGCCCCAAAAACCAATCACTGCCTTCAGGATTTCTAAGGGCAAAAATGTATGCCTTCACCCCACACTACCCATCTCAGTTGCAGAGGTCATGAAATGCCCAGATAGCAAAAAAAAACCCTAAATTACCCTATTTTGGAAAGTATACACCCTGAGCTATTTGCTGAGGCATGTTGAGTCCATGGAATATTTTATATTTTGCCACAAGTATCGGGGAAATGACAATTTTTTTTCACAAATTTGTCACTAAATGATATGTTGCTTGGACATACCATGGGTATATGTGAAATTACACCCCAAAATACATTCTGCTGCTTCTTCTGAATACAGGGATACCACATATGTGAGACTTTCTGGCAGTCTAGCCACGTACAGGACCCCAAAAATCAATCATCACCTTCAGGCTAAGTGCGTAAAAAGCTGATTTTACTCCTCACTCTCTATCACAGTTTCGGAGGCCATGGAATGCCCAGATAGCAGAACCCCTCCCCCCACCCCCAAATGAACCCATTTTGGAAAGTAGGCACTCCAAGCTATTTGCTGAGAAGTATTTTTTTTTTTATAGTAAGTTGATATTTTTTTATTTCAATGATTTTTATTAAAATTTCAAAAAGAAATACAGAGCTTCATTTCAGATTATCATGAACATTCATACATCGTTAAACCATAGACAACAGATGAATTTGGTGAAACAAATTAGCAGAGCAATGTATGTCAATAACCAGACTGCTCCCTCCCCTGTAGGGTAGCTGCAGGCACATACCCGCGCCCGACTCTGCTGGGGAGTTGAGCCGTGCCCTACCATTGGGTAAACTGCTCCTGCTGTAATTACCGCTAAGTCCTCCAGGAGAGAGAGCTGCACTGGGACTCATACAGCACATTAAAGATTTGGTGTTGTACCCTAAAAACAATATAGCAAGAAAAGTCAGATCAAAACTCCTATAGGCCATAGGCCTTGGTTGCTAGAGTGCTAATAAGTATATTCAAGGTGAAGTAAACAGATATCTAGCTAGCATCCGGATCGAGGTACCAAGGCTGGGTCATTTTCTTAATTAAAGGATTACAGAAAGTTCCCAGCCAGTTAAGTCCCCCCAAATTGGCTACCCAAGTCCAGGAGGAGCCCCTAGGGGGTCCGACCCACCCCAGTTGGGAACAAACTGTGGGCCAGAACCCCCTGTCAGCAGACCCCTGAAGGTGGACGAGGGTAACCTAGAAGGATGTGTTGATATCAGCTAATGGGATGCTAGAAGGCCTAGAGGCCCTATGTATATTCCAAATTCTTGTTGAGCAAGTACACTAGAAAGAGAGGGACAGGAACAAGAAGGAATAGTGTGATCAATCAGAGAGGTGGAAAAGGAGGATGCTAGAGTGAAGAAGAAGAAGCAGAAGGATGGACAAAGGAAGAGAGATAAAGAGGGTTCCCAGGTCAACTGGTGGCTAAAGATCCAGGAGGTGAGGTTCCTGGGTGAACTGGAATGTGGGCAAAATCCATCCAGGGAGTCCAGACTGCCTCAAACGCCTTGACTCTATCCCTTAAAATGCCAACCAACTTTTCCTGTGCCATTATCCAAGAGATTTTTCTTTTCACCGCTGACCAAGACACCGTGGGTTTCTTCCAATGCCCCGCAATAGTAATCTTGGCAGCCGAGAGAACAAAAAAGACTAAATGGTTGGAGTGTCTATCCAGCGTGTCAACTCTTTGGTTGAGTAAGGCGATTTCTGGGGACTGAGGAATAGAAATTCCGGTTAACTTTCTCAGGACCGAGAATATTTTATTCCAGAGGCTTCGTATCCTTGGGCAGGTCCACCAGATGTGAAACATAGTTCCTACATGATCACAAGCCCTAAAGCAGAGCAGGGAGGTATCCGGATATATCTTGGCCAGAGTATACGGAACTCTATACCATCGTAAGAGTACTTTGATATTAGCTTCAACTAAGGAGATGTTGACAACACCTTTAAAAGAGCGGCATGATCGGGAGTTCCAGACCTCCGGTTCCCAGGATATGTCAAGATCCCTCTCCCACGTCCGAGCGTAGGTTGTCTTTTGGCAGCTATCAGCTAGGAGTGAGTATATTAGAGAGATCCCCCCTCTTTGGTCCGTGATCCTCGCACACCAGGATTCGTAAGCTGAAACAGGGGGTGGGTTCGGTTTCGTGTGCCAGATTGAGTGTAAGAAGTGGGATATTTGTAAGAAGCAGAACCTCTCACTCTGGGGCATGTCCAGTTTACTGATGCAATGTCCCAGAGTGAAAGGGCCAGAGGAGGTGAAGAAGTGTCCTATCCTATAGAGCCCCTTATTCAACCACCATTTAAATGCTAGGATATTGCATCCCGGTTGAAAACTGGGGTTGTGGAACAAGTGTGTTAATGGGCGAAGATGAGAGATCAGTGCAGGGATTTTATGGAGACGGTCACAAAGGGCCAAGGATTGTGAGAGTGTAGGGACTAAGATGGGTGGCCTTAAATTGGGAGACGACCAAGCAAGAAAGTCGACCGTGTGGTTCGGGGTTGCCTGCCTTTCCATTAGCAACCAATCTGGCTTTGAGTGGCGATAATATATCGCAGAAAACTGGGTAAGCTGAGCCGCCTGATAGCACCACCATAGATTAGGAACCCCGAGACCCCCCTGTGATCTGAGTCTAAATAATATATTCCTGGAGCATCTACTGCCCTTTGCACCCCCGATGAAATGGATGATTTTAGATTGAAATTGAAGCAGTTGGGCCTTTTTAAGGGGGATGGGTAGGGATCGGAATAAATAGAGCAGACGGGGAGGAGGGTCATTTTAATTGTATTGACTTTGCCCAACCATGATAAGTCATATTTAGCCCAAGTCAATTGGATTGGTATAAGGATTCGTACCCAGAGGTGAGGTTCACCCCTAAATACGGGATAGATGTAGAGCTCCATTTGAAGGGGAAATATTTTGTCAGGGTATCTACTGTAGATAGGGGGACCGTGACGTTTAACGCTAGGGATTTGGCTGTGTTCACTAGGAGTCCCGAGAATTCCCCAAAACGTTTAAGCTTGGAAAAAATGTTAGGAGTGGAAATAAGGGGGGAGGTCACAAAAAGCAGAAAGTCGTCGGCAAAGAGCGCACTCTTATGCTCCCGATCCCCACAACGGACCCCTTTAATGTCCGAATTATGCCTGATCTCTATGGCCAGGGATTCAATGGCGATCGCGAATATAAGAGGAGGTAGAGGGCATCCCTGCCTTGTCCCCCTGCCTATATGAAGCGCTTCGGAGTAGAACCCCTGTAATTTAATTTGGGCACTGGGATTTGAGTAAAGGGAGTGCATAATACCCATGAAGTTAGGGCCGAAACCCCACTTGTTCAAGACCCTAAATATGTATGGCCAGGTTACCGAATCAAATGCTTTTTGGATATCGATGGAGAGAAGAAAGCCCTCTTGCGGGGGTCCGCCGTCCCATCAGGAGCGCAATAGGGAAACAATATCAATAGCCCTACGGATTTGGTCTGGGCCTTGTCTCCCCAGGATAAAGCCCGCCTGATCTCTATGTATGTACTGAGCAATAAAATTGGAGATCCTATTAGCCAGGATTTTTGTTAAAATTTTTAAATCGTTGTTAATTAACAAAATCGGTCTATAATTCTCAACCAGACTCGCATCTTTACCTAGTTTGGGTATAATTGAGATGTCGGCCATATTTAGGGCTTTATCCAGGGGAGCGCCTTGCCGTAATGAATTGAAAAATTTTGCCATGTGTGGGGCCAAGGTTTGTACAAATTTTTTGTAGTAACAGGCCGAGAAGCCGTCAGGGCCAGGAGCCGAATGGAGTTTGATGGCCTTAATTACCCCCACAATTTCAGCTTCGGAGATTGGGTCCTCCAAAGCTTCCCTATGATCCTGACAGAGTTGGAAGAGGGATGGTATCCAGGTATCCATCTAGCTCTGCATCAGAGCTAGCAACTGGAGGTTTATATAAGTCTGTATAGAACCCCTGGAATCGTTCCATGATGATTTTTGGATTTTGTGTAAAGGCCCCCTCTGGTGTCCGTATTTTGGGTAGAGAGTGGGAATAAACTCTAGGGGAGATTTTGGCCGCCAGTTTGGTTCCCACCTTATCCTTGTGGAGGTAGAAGCGGGCTCCTGACCACCTCAGCTGCTTCTCAGCTGTTGTAGTGAGGGCCAAATTTAAGGCTGTCCTGGCATTCTCCCTACAGTCTAAGGTGCTTTTGGAGAGAGACTTCTTGTGGGCTTTACTTGCTGCAAGGAACTCCCTTTGGAGTTTGGTGACGGTATAATGGTGCTCACGGCGTAATTTAGAGGAGAGTTGTATAAGATTCCCCCTGATGACCGCCTTATGGGCCGCCCAGAGGGTCTCAGGGGAAATCTCCGAGCTGGCATTGAGTTGGAAATATTCTTGGATGTCTTTCTCTATCAGGGTGCAATGGATTGGGTTGCTTAAAATGGATTCATTGAGGTGCCATTTAAAGTTAGATTGGGATCCTGCTGGTTTTGACAAGTCTAAAAGAACCATAGAATGGTCAGAAATAGCTGAGTCCTTTATGAATGCTTTGGTGATAAGCAGAATATGTGTGGCCTGTATCAAAATATGGTCTATCCTAGCATATCTTTGATGGGGTGCTGAGTAGTGAGTATAGTCTTTGGCTCGGGGATTCATTTCTCTCCATGCATCCACCATGCCCTGCTCATAGAGCAAAGTAGCAACTTTGGTGCTCTGTTTACCCGGTTTCTTCAGCTGAGAGAGGCCCTTGTTAGATTTATCAAGGGAGGGGTCGAAGGCTAGATTTGAGTCCCCACCCATTATGCAGATGCCCTGAATATGAGAGGACACTTTGTGGAGCAAGGAGCGAAAAAACTCCGCCTGGTTAATATTGGGGGCATAGTACGATATGAATGTGTAAAGTACCCCTTCTATCGTGCCTGAAATTAGTAGAAATCTCCCCTCTGAGACTTTGTGCATGCTTGTTAGGGAAAATTTGGTATGTTTGGAGAAACAAATTGCAACTCCTTTAGTTTTATTAGGGGCATTGGAGAGGTAGAACTGGGGATAGTGTTCATGTAGGAAGGATGGATTGTATGAGGCCTGGAAATGTGTTTCTTGCAGAAGAAGAACCTGCACCTTATTGGCTTTGTATTGATTAAATAGTTTCTTCCTCTTACATGGGTAATTCAGCCCCTGCACATTATGCAAGCTTATATGGAGGGAGGTGTGGGCGTTGGGACTAGGCTGCATAAATCGGACTAGAGGAGGGATCTCTTGGTGAAAAAACTGTGCTCTTACCCAACCTGTTGTGGAAGAGTAAAGTTGTCTCACACTGCTGGACCTGCCACAATTCTGCGCTGAGGATGAGACCCAGGGAGAGCCACCAGATGACTGCCGGGGGGAAGAAGAAAGAGAGAAAAGAGAAAAAAAGAGAGAAGGGGTGCACTTTGCCTGGAAGAGAAGAAAATGGTTGTTTAGCATATGAAAATTGTATGACCATCAGTGCTGTATAGTCAATATACCACCAAACACATGAACCAAAACTTGAACAATGAAAGGAGGAAAGAACAATAAACCACCCCAAACCCACAAGGGCAGAGGGGGACCCATCCCCACCTGACCCCAAGTGGAACCCAAGAATCCTCCCCATTTGGCTGGGGAGGAAGGTCATCCCAGAGTGGAAGTGCAAGACAACCACTCAAGGATGAGTAGAGGTGCAATGCAGCCCGACTGGCCGCACCGCCTTAAAACAGATCGTCTATTAAATTTATCATCACCGCAACAGCCTAGCATTGATCAACTGGAAGACTGTGCAGTCAGTTGCCCCCCCCCTCACCAGAGGAAAGGAGGCAAGTGCAGGGGGGGAGTGCAGGGGAGGGCCCCCCCAGACAACCGAGGAGAGGGGGGCTACCCCCTACCAGGACCGCACCTGTCAAAGTTTCCCTCCAGGAAACGAAAAGGAGGGAGATAGTCAACAATAGGATACTTCCTTAATTTTGAGCGTTTCCTCATTAACTGAATAAACAGTAAACTAAGAGATAAGGACAAAAAGAGATATACTCCGAGAAGAAAAAGGTGTCCATCAGGTAGCCGGGATTGCCCAATAGGGCAGGGCTGATCCCACCAAGTGAGACCCACAAAAAATTTTTAGAGAAAAAAAAGAGTTACTGAATCAGAGAGCAGATCAAGGCGGTCTTGTTTCTTTAGACCGCTTAGCCTGTTGCTTCTGCCAGAGGGGCAAGATAGGGCTCAGTGGAGATGGTCTCTTCGCAGCTGCTGAGGGTTTTGGCTGGTTCCTGTCAAGGGGCGACTGTGTGATTAGTCCCAGATGCAGCAGTATGCGTTCCCCTTCCTGAATAGATGAGAAGCCATATGCCTTGCCTGAGTGTGAGAAGTTCAAACGGAATGGAAATGACCATTTATAGATGATGGAATTCTTCGTCAGGACCTCCAGTAGTGGTTTCAGTGATCTCCGTCGCTGTATAGTGTATGGAGACAGGTCAGAAAAGATCTGGATTGGGTGACCTTGAATCTGAAGTTGCTCCTTATTACGTGCCAATCTCATTACTGTCTCCTTAACCCTGTAGTGATGGGGTTTGACCACAATATCTCTCGGCAGACCGTCTTGTCGCGGGGCCTGTAATGCCCTATGGGCACGGTCTAATTCAAGGTGATGAGCTGGAATGTTGGGGATTAACTCTTGAAGGAGGGAACGAACCGCTGCCTCAGAGTCCTTAAAAGATTCAGGGAGCCCCCTGATCCTAAAGTTATATCTGTGGGACCTATTTTCTAGATCATCCAGCTTGTTAAGTGCCATGTCTAATTGCCCATAAAGTTCTTGTATACGGTCAGTGTTCTGGTTAGCTTATGCGACCACCTGATCTGTTTTGGCTTCAATCGCTTCAATCCTGGCTCCCAGCTGGTGTAGATCTGCTTGTATAGTGGTGGTGATCTGTGCAGCGTTTTGGGACAGACCTTTTGTCAGCATCTGAGAGAAACTTTCCATCAGTGAGGACATGTTCATGAGGGAGGAGGGATGGATAATGGGGAAGCTCCCAGACGATCTGGTGTGTGCTGATTGTCCCCTAGCATTGTCCCCTAGCATTGAAGGGGTTAATGAGCCTATGGATCCCTCTGCAAGAGATCCAGAAGGGATCGGGGAGACAGCTGTGAAGTCCTTACCCACCATGGGTCTAGCCATCTGGTCCTGTCCGCAGCAGAGATTGTCCTGATCTGCAATAGAGCATTCCTCCTCCTCCTCGTGTGTCCATGCAGTGTTTGTGGCCACCAACTTGAGGTTCGGGCCTACTAAAGCCACGGGCTCCAGTTGCCGTGTAAGGTCCCTCTGCGCCGCGGGGCTCGCCATCCAGGGGTGCCCGGGGGCTCTGTGTCTTGGGAAGGAATATCGCGCCTAGATGCTGGCTGTGTCGGGGCTACGGCGGTGATTATTGGCCGTTCAGTGCATGAGTCCACACCAGGAGCTGCCGCGCATGCGCCCCGCTGAGAAGTATTTTGAGTATTTTGCACATCTCACTTTCTGTGCCAAAGTTTTGAAATTTGCCTCTTAGCAAATACCTTGGGGTGTCTACTTTCCAAAATGGGGTCATTTGGGGGGGGGGGTTTGTGCTACCTTGACATTTCAGGGCCTCCAAAACCGTGATCGGTACTGAGGAGTAAAATCATCATTTTATGCCCTTAGAAAGCTTGGAGGCGGTGATCGGTTTTCAGGGTCCTGTACACGGATAGGCTCCCAAAAAGTCTCACACATGTGGTATCCCCATACTCAGGAGAAGCATCAGAATGTATTTTGGGGTGTAATTCCACATATACCCATGGCATGTGTGAACAATATATAATTTCAGTGACAACTTAGTGTAAAAAATAAATAAATAAAAATTGTCATTTCCCCAAAACTTGTGGCAAAATATAAAATATTCCATGGACTCAACATGCCTCTCAGCAGATAGCTTGGGGTGTCTACTGTCCAAAATAGGGTCATATGTGTTTTTTTGTTATCTGGACATTTCATGGCCTCCGAAACCTGGATAGATAGTATGGGGTGAAGGCATAAATTTTCGCCCTTAGAAATCCTGAAGGAGGTGATTGGTTTTCGGGGTCCTGTACGCGGATAGACTCACAAAAAGTTTCACAAATGGGGTATCCCCATACTCAGGAGAAGCAGCAGAATGTATTTTGGTGTGTAATTCCACATATACCCATGGCATGGGTGAGCAATATATAATTTCAGTGACAACTTTGTGTAATTTTTTTTTTGTCATTTTTCATGCACAAAAATATACTATTCTGCCCAAATGTTTGGTGAAATATAAAAGTTGATCTCAGGCCGAGTGCATAGACACCAAACATGACATGCTTTAAAAATGATGCACACCCGCGAAGCGGCGACAAACTATATACATATTTAAAAGCCTTTACAGGTTACCACTTTAGATCTGCAGAGGAGGTCTACTGCTAGAATTACTGCCCTCAATCTGACATTCACGGTGATACCTCACATGCATGGGGAAATTGTTGTTTACATACGACACGAGACTGACGCTTGCGTTCACCTTTTCGCGCGTGGGGGCAGGGGTGTATTTTTTTTTAAATTATTCATTTTGCTTTTTATTTTATTTTTACACTGTCCCTTTCATCTTTTTTTTTAATCATTTTTAATCACAGGGATTTTAAATATCCCCTATGATAAAAATAGGTATTGTTGCATATAATTTTTTTTTTCATTTTGGGGTCTACTAAACTCTAGATCTTTCCCCAGCCCTTAAAGCCTCTGACCACATCCAAATCAGTTTGATAAGATGCTTCCCCAATTTCCCAATGGAGCTGTTTATATCTGGCAAAACCGAAGTCACAGCCTCCGGTTTCTTAGGCCATGAAGATGATTGGAGCCATTCTAGTCTTCAATCCGCTCTATGGTAAGCTGGTGGAACCACCAGCTGCATTCTCACGTTCCCCAGTGGGACAGGAGAGCCCGAGAGGACCAGCAACATACTAGTATGTCGCTGGTCCTTGCTGGGCATATATTGTAATGTTCTTTTTTTCATGAAAAAAAGAATCAATCGGTGGGTATGCCCACCATTAGAAAACCTCCCTTCATCCTCCCACGTCTAATGGTGGGCATAGCCACTTTTAAAAAAATATATACCAGAGCATAGGGGCAATCCGCCCCAATTTCCACCCACTGCCCCTATGCTCCGGTATATTAGCTCTTTTTTTAACTGTGGTGGTGAAATCACCTCCAACAGCGCTGGAGTCGCTGCTTTATATATGGTGGGAGCAAATGCTATTGCTGTCACCCTAAATGAATCAGCGCTGCAGCTGGCATACCTGAAAATCAAATAAAGATTAATAAAAACAGTAACATATAAAAAATAATGTCCCTGCTAAGAATAAAAAAATAATTAAACGTTACATAAAAACATTGCATACCTGCAAAAAAAAACACTATAATAAACCGCAACAAAACATTACAGATATGCATAAACAACAATAGAGAGCAATAGAAAGAGAATAGAGAGAAAATAGAGATAGAAAATCAAGAAACGTACAACTGTTTTTGTTTTTCTTTAATTTTTTTTGGTTTTTATAAATTTTTTTTTGGTACGCATTTTTTTTTTATAACAACAAAGAATGAACAGTAAAGGTTAGGGTCTGCAAAAATGCGGTGACATCTTTGGAGACCCTGTGAAAGTGTGTCCTATTTCAGTGTAGTGCTGTTCCCTATGCTATCACTCAACTAGTGAATGGTAGCACTCGAAACAGTGACCGATGCAGAGACCAGGCTGGCCCAAACAGGAGGGGCAATAATATCGGGTATCACGCCTGTATCCGTTTCGTCGGCAGACACGACATCTTTTTTGGGGTATCGTTGGGTAGGGGTACCAGGGATGGCATGTGGATAATGCCGTCAATGCAGCCAGCTCACTGCATGTGGATTGGGAACATGGGGTGCAGAACCATCTGGATACAGAAGGGCTCTGAGGATATCTTCCTGGAATTGCAGGAGAGGTCCAGTCCGTCCTGACGCTTTGTATAGCACAAAAGCGTTCAGCAAAGCCAATTGAAATAAGTAAACACACTTTTTTGTACCAGCGTCTGGACTTACGGGCAATTAAGTACGGCACAAATAACTGGTCATTGAGGTCCACCCCTCGAATATTAAGGTTATATTGGTGGACACAGAGGGGTTTCTCCACAACACCAGTCGCCGTTCTAATTTGGACAGCAGTTTCTGCATGAAGGGAGGAAAGAACGAAAACAGCAGGCTCTCTCCCCCCGACTAAGTCGGAAATCTACCAGCCGATGGGGGAAGCCCCGGCGATTAGGTTGCATGGTGTCACATGCGCCAATTTGGTGATCAAGTAAGGGACTAAAAAGTGGCACGCTTGAGTAGTAATTGTCCACATAGAAATGGTACCCCTTTCCGAATAAGGGTGACACCAAGCTCCACACAATTTTGCCAGCACTCCCCATGTAGTCTGGGCATCCTTCCGGCTCCAAGTGGCTATCTTTGCCCTCATAACCCATAAAACTACATGTATAACCTGTGGCCCTGTCACAGAGCTTATACAGGGAGTGCAGAATTATTAGGCAAGTTGTATTTTTGAGGAATCATTTTATTATTGAACAACAACCATGTTCTCAATGATTCCAAAAACTCATTAATATCAAAGCTGAATATTTTTGGAAGTAGTTTTTAGTTTGTTTTTGGGTAGCCGACCATCTAAAGGCTGAATCAGCCCCCCTCTCTCGGACGACAAAAGCAAGAAAGGAGGGAAGTACGT
>BLSH010121513.1:44016-58885 GCA_018402905.1 Glandirana rugosa | reverse complement strand
GGAAATACCTTCCTAGTCGGACCTAGTCAGAAGATGAGCCCGGTCGGGCATAGAATAACTTTAAAGGGGATTATTTTGTGTTTCAGGGAAACACCCTATATTTCGGGGAATATATAGTCATAATCTCTTTCAGGACTTGTGTGTTTCAGGGAAACACCATATATTTCAAGGATATATAGTCTTGCTTTCTTTCAGGGAAAGAAATTTGCTTGGACGTCCCACTGTATCTAAATCCTTTTTTATTGTGCTTCCCTTACTATCGCTTAGAGTGATAAGATAATCTGTTTGTGTGACACGAGAGTCTGGGTGGCAAGTGTACGGACCAGGGTCACTGAAATTTACCTGCTGTCTGTATATTTCCTTGTGTGATACCCATGACTTTCCTTGGTGTTCAATAAGATACGGGCTGGCCCGAGTAGAAGACTGATCCAGGCTGATCCTTCCATAAAGGCAAGGTTAGAACGGACGTGTACAGCCCTACAATACGGGTCGCCAGTTCTAAAACCAGCCGGGAGGAGAGGAGCGAGTGAGGATTATACTGTGTTCAACACGAGGTCTGGAACAACACTTGGAAAGATTCTTAGATGACTAACATTTCAAATGTCCTGTGACCAATGTAGGATAGGATTGTTAGTGGAGAAAGTAGGGAGTGACAGACAAACCAACATCATCAGATCTTCAACCTGACCAGGATATTTTTTACACCCCTGGTCAGCCAATAGAAACTGCCCTAAGAGACTAACCAACTCAAAACTAGTTTAGAAGATTAACCTCCATACAGACCCGATTCCTGATGTGGTGGGAAGGTCCCTAGGGGAAATTACGATTTCATATACCTTGCTACAGTGTCCCTTTTTCTAAGAACGAATTGATACGTCATGTCCCAATTATAGATGTGGAGTATTATTGGTAATTAATGAGGATAATTGGGGTCTGGTTAAGGTCGTTGAGGGAGGTTATAGAACGGAAGTCCTTGGCCTTAAACCTTTGATAGAAGGATTACCCGATATTTGGTGTTTAGACTGAACACCCATTACCCCATGACATCTAAACAAGGGGCTAGTATAGAAAAAATTGAAAAGGTAGCAAGAGAGGAAGGACATCGAATTATTAGGTGCCCACTCCAACCCATACAACCCGAGGGACTTGAGGAATCGGAGAAAGAGAGAGTCAGGAACTTAGGGCTACCACTAGGAAGTCCCTCAAACGCATAATCATGGGACAGGCAAAGAGTCGCCCACCAGCACCCCCAAAAATAGGCGAGACTTGCAAAGATTATGTAGCCGGAGTCTCCGGCACTGATTATTACCTGATAAACCCCTTCACTGACAATTTGGCAGGCTGGATCGAGGCGATGGGTAGTTGCAACCCCTTTCCCAGGGAAGGGACCAATGACCCATTTCACATGGATATGGTCATAGGTCCTTGTCTCGGAGACAAAGAAGCCTATTCATACTTTCTCCCGGATCCTCAATGGGATATGGATTATATGAGTAAGGGAGGAGAACAATGGTTGGAATATGCCCCCTGCTGGTATGATAGGAAAACACTGGAAAGCACAAGGCCAAAGGTTATTAATAACAGGGAAAAATTATACCAACTAGAAAAAGCAATACACATGAAGGGATCATTACTTCAACCTCATCAAAATCAGCCCTCAGCACCTCCTTTTCCTCCCCCATATAAGGATATATATCTCCAACTCCCGGTCAAAGAACTAGATGATGATTTACTAGCGGCTTCTGCCCTCATACGAACACAGAGGACCCCTACACCCCCAGGACAACAAACCCTGAGACAACAACAACCCTCAACAGTATCCTCCATGACAGGATCACCACCTGGGCGGGGAGGAGGTAGATCAGGAGGATCATCTGAGGTTTCAGACTCTGGGACCTCAGGAGACCCTATGGGTGCAAATGCAGGAGGGTCCTTTATCACCACACTTTCAGATACTATGGGGCTCACTAACATAATAAGTCCGCAGTTGAAGTTGAGACTGAGGCCCAGGACAGACAAGACAGGAGAAGGCCCCATCCTGAATCTGCCCTTTATGACAGAAAGGGACCAACTCCTAATGAAACCTATGGAAATAGAAGACATTAATAAAATTGTAAAACACGGTCCCAAACCTACTATCGCCCCACAAGGCACCCTGGCGCATCTTAAAAAGGCATGCTTAGGCAGGAATTACACCCAAGAAGACATGAGGTTGATCATAGACGGCATTTTAGAACCACATTCGGGGTGGGATTGGAACAAAGT
Source organism: Glandirana rugosa (assembly GCA_018402905.1). Classification (NCBI taxonomy): domain Eukaryota; kingdom Metazoa; phylum Chordata; class Amphibia; order Anura; family Ranidae; genus Glandirana; species Glandirana rugosa. The sequence continues at coordinate 56,620 of BLSH010121513.1, read as the reverse complement.
ACCGACCATTAATGGCCCTCACCCAAACCCCGCCGCTTATAAGTTAAACACACCAGGCGGGAGAGATGCTATGTGGACCGAATTGACAAATTATATGCTGGAGATATTCAAACCCAGATCATCATTGCTCACGGCGGTGGTGTGTAAACAGAAAGGGGGGGAGACAATTACAGACTACTGGAAAAGGTTCACTGAATGTTGGACCCAAGAGGCGGGCCTCTCAAAACTCGGGAATGACAGCCTTTTCATCTGCACTTGGATAAACAACCCGTCATCCCACCTGGTCACCCCTGTTAAACAAATGATCTCGACCTGGCCCTCTGACAAGATCGAGGATTTTGAAAAATCCCTGTACGAAAAGGATGCAGCGGGTTGTTTCGATATTCGAAAACCACCCACCTCATCCGGTCATCACTGGCAACAACCTTCAAACAACTTTAGGCCAAAGAAAAATCGACCCCCCTACCACCGCAATCCCGATGGGCCGACCTACGGAAAACAACGGCATTGGAATAAGCCTGACAATCGACAGACTAATGACCATAACCAAGGGTGTTTCAATTGTGGAGAGATAGGTCATTGGGCTCGTAATTGCTCCTACCCAAGGAAATGAGACAATAGACTCAGACACCAACAATGCGAGAACCAAAAGACCCACCCCAACCACAAACTAAGGCATGACCAAAGTTTAATATTGAATGGGGACAACAACAACAGCCTAGGTACTGATGGGGCCCGGAGGTCGGTATCCCAACTTTCACTCAGATTACTGGTTCTTGGCAGGGGTCTCCCATGATTCTTCTGCTTGTCGTGGGGAGAAAACTCCCATTTTTGGTAGATACCGGAGAGACCACCAGTGTTCTGTGTGAGGATTATTACAATTGTCCTCGGAGTCCGATCCTTCAATGGGAATTAATGGGATACCCACCAAATCTTATCAGACCTTACCCCTATCTCTAGAGACCCCTGACGGCCATCAGCTCTGCAAACACTCCTTCAGACTGATCCCGGGATCCCGGGATGTCCAGTAAACTTGTTGGGAAGAGACTTATTTACACAGCTAGGCTTAACTGTGAGAGGAAACAAGAAGGGAGGATTGACAGTAGAGTCGGACACTCTGTTGATTGTACAGCCACACTTCCTTCAAATTGACCAAACAGAAACAGAAAAACTTCCAAATGTTCCCACTGACATATGGTCTAAGGATGACTTTGACACAGGGCTCATTGATTGCACCCCATATAGAGCCACCTTAAAAGCAGATGCCACGCCAGTATACCACAAACAGTATCCCTTGTCACCAGAAAAACTTAATGGTTTGAGGCCAATGATTCACAGATTCCTGGAAGAGGGGATACTTAAGGTCATTTCTCCTTACAACACACCAATCAACCCAGTTTTAAAACTTGATGGTACTTACCGTTTTGTACAGGATTTGAGGGCATTAAACAATTTAGTCATCCCTATAGCACCGGTGGTACCGGATGTTACCACCCTTCTCTCTGCCATACCACATGACACTCATTTTTCTGTGATTGACCTTAAGAATGCTTTCTTTAGCATCCCAGTGGATGAAGGGACCAAGTTGTTTTTTTCTTTTTCCTTTCAGGGACGCCAGTTAACCTGGTGCAGATTGCCCCAAGGGTATGTGAACTCGCCTGTGGTCTACATCATTGTCCTCCAGGCCACTCTGAAACCGTGACACCCCCCTAGGTTCCATAGTACTCCAGTACATTTATGATATCCTCGTCTGTAGTAAGAGGGAGGCCTGCCAGACGGATGGGGAATCACTGTTGCAATGGTTAAATGTATGTGGTAACCCCCGCATTGCCTATGTCTCGTTGTTACTTCTTCATTTGCACAACAATGTCTGCACCTGTTTGTATGCTCTTGTTTTTCTCTTGAATAAAATTTTTGAACGAGAAAAAATGAAAAAAAAAAAAAATGTATGTGGTAACAAGGTATCAAGGAAAAAGTTGCAATGGTGTCAGAAAAAGGTTGAATATTTAGGCTTTGTTCTCAGTGAAGGTAAAAGGAAAATCAGTCAGGCACGCATCCTTGTCATAGTGGGTCTGGTCTGCCCACAAACCAAGAAAGAACTGCTATCTTTCCTTGGTATGATCAATTACTGCAGGCAATGGATCCCTGATTGCTCCTACTATGAGAACATCCTGAGACAAGCCACACTGATAGACAAACCTGACATATTGAAATGGTCTTGGGAAATGTGGAAAGCATTTGAGTCTTTGAAATGTGCAATGGTTACAAGAACTGGTCTCGGCCTCCCCGACTACCAACAAATGTTTCATGTGTATGCTAGGGGCTATTGTAAAACCATGGCGGGGGTGCTCTGCCAGTTACATGGAGGAAAGCTATGTCCCATAGCTTTTTTTCCAAGGTGGTCCCAGTCCAAGTTCAGGGGATGCATGCTTGTCTGAGAGCATTGGCAACGTGTGCTATGGTAGTGGAGATGTCCATTGTGTTCACCCTGGGAGACCAAACCACTTTACACACCTCCCATGATGTTTTAGCCATTCTGAAAGGAATCCACATGCAGCACATGTCAGCTCAAAGGCTCAGTGGGTATGAAGTAATCCTGCTGAGCAACCCAAACCTCACCATCAAGTACAGTGCCCGAAACTCAGGCCCGGCCAGCATACTGAACGCCATGCTGGGTTTGAAGTCAGAAGCAGACACTTTCCCCGACCCACATGACTGCTTAGAGCCAATTGAGATGGAAACATCACCAAGGAAAGACATGTCTAAGGCCCCTATTCCAGGTTCAGACATAATCTTTGTGGATGGTTCTTGCTCCAGACCCAATGACCACACTTATACAGGATATGCTGTTGTCATGTTGCCAAACCACGTTCTAGGAGGCCAGACCGATTCCCTACCAATCAGCACAGGCAACAGAACTCATTGCCCTCACCAGGGCCTGACAATTATACTTTGGCAAACCAGTTACCATCTACACTGACTCAAAGTATGCCCACGGCGTGGTACATGATCACGGGTCATCTGGTCTAAGAGGGGCTATGTAGGGGCAGATGGAAAGAACATTTCACACTCAAAACTAGTAGAAAATCTACTAGAAGCCCTAAAACTACCCAGTGATATTGCAATACTCCACTGCAACATACACACAGGAGGAACTGACGACATTTCCAAGGGCAACGCCCTTGCAGACAGAGAAGCAAAATCAGTGGGCCTATAAGAAACAGCACACTTACAGATGCCTGTATTAATACCCAGAATGCCAGGGGACGTACAGCTACTAACTGACCTACAGACATCTGCAAGCCAGAAAGACCTAGAGGATTGGTGCTACCCTGTACTGCAGAAAAATCCTAAAACAGGATTGATCTGCAAAGAGGGGAGACCATGTATACCACAACACAGTGCACCAATTTACATTTACATTTACCACTACCACAGGGTGGGACACAGAAGCTGGAGAAATACTTATACAGAACTAAAAAAACGATTTTTACATTAGAGATTTAGAAAAACTAGTAAAAGACTATGTAAGGAGATGCATTACTTGCATAAGAAACAACCCTAACAGCTCCCAACACGTGCAACACCAACACCTTGATTACCCAACCACGCCCTTTACCCACCTGCAAATAGACTTCACACACATGCCAAAGACAGCGGGTAAACAGGAATATGCCCTGGTCATCGTGGACATGTTTTCTCGCTGGCCAGAGGTATATCCCACAAAGGGAAGATGCAAAAACTGTAGCTAGAATCCTAACACAGGAAATTATTCCTAGGTGGGGAGTCCCCCTGCACATCAACTCAGATCAAGGTACAGCATTTACATCCTCCGTATGCAAAGAACTTGTAAAAATCTTAGAGATAGAATGGAAATTCCACATCCCCTACCACCCCCAGAGCTCAGGCATAGTGGAAAGAATGAACAGAACCATTAAAGACAAAATTAGAAAAGCCACAGGTGGTACCTTTGAATCCTGGAAAAGATTACCTGCAATTTTAGCAGAAATTAGGATGACCCCTACTAAATCATTAGGTTACTCACCTTTTGAAATCTTGATGGGAAGACCCTTCCCCACACCCTGGGCCAAGAAACCACAAGTGAATTTAGGGGGAGACTTCGAGAACATCAGGGATGTAAGGAGCCCAATTAAAATTCTAGACCAGGTAGAGGAAGAAGTTACTTGCAAGTTTCCTTCTCTTCCACAGGAGAATACTCACCCTTTTCAGCCAGGAGATATGGTAGTGGTAAAGAGGTTGCTGAGAGGAAAGAAACCACAGGACTTCGCCTATGGCCCCGAGACCACAGTGATAGCCATTACCAGAACCGCAGTCCTGACAGAACACAACCCTGCCTGGATCCATGCCACCAGAGTGAAGTTGGTAAAGAAGAGACCCGACCCAAAGGCCCCAGAAGCAAGGAAGGAGGTACTAACGGGGGCAGAGCGCCCTCACCTCGAAAAAGAAAGTCAAGAAAAGGGGGTATTAATGGAGGTTGACAACCTTGACCCTGAAAATGAACTGCTACCTGAATTTTGGGCAATGGCCCCTGATCTCCTTGATCCTACCCTCATCTCTAGTGATCTTATTGACTTTTCCCATACATATTAATACAGAGGTGGTCATTACCCGAAAGAGTAACCCCCCCCCCCAGTCTCACAACATTCTGGTATAACTCATAAAACACACATGTAGCCACCTTTACTTTTGACTATTGCCCATATAGTTCGCTGTCCTACAGTACCTTGGCAGTGTAATTTTTACATTCATGGGAAGACATATATATGTGTTACAGATGATTATTGGGGTAACAACTGCAATCATTGGGGATCTGTGGGATGGCATACCGGAAATGATGACTGGGGATACAGACCACAGAGTACTCTGAACAGGAAGGATAAGAATGGAAGGTCCCTGATTAGCAGAATGACCTTATTGAAAACAGGGACATGTCTAAATAGCGGTAAAATGATACAAAGTATGAAGCACACCCTAACCATAGAGAATCCTAGCCCTACTGATGCTGGCACAAACATTCTAGGACTATGGATTGCAGGGGGAATGAGGAGAGAATGGGGGACATTCCAACTCAAGGATATGTACAACAGTAATGAGTGGAAACCAGTAGTCAACCCCCCTAAACCCCATATACAAACATTCAAGGATATGGTGGCTATTGCTGACCCTACCTTTGAAGATACCATAGCTGCTGAAACGGGGTACTCAGATATCAATCTTTGGTTGGAATGGATGAGGTACAGTGCCCACCAACATAACCAGTCTGATTGTTATGTGTGTGGTGCAGCCAAGCCCCACGTTGGCACTGTTCCTCTCCACCTCCCCTCTGATGTGGAGGAATGCTTTCTCTCCATCTATACACACACCAAAAGTAATTATTCTGGTTGTAAAGATTGGAATTCTAGGTACCCTATAAATCACCAACAACCCTAAGTCTGGAGAGGGCATCCAGGTCTACCCAGAAAATTACACTTGCTATAGGGGAGGACACAAAGGAATGAACAATGGGAACTTCTCCACACCTTTTTGTCAAACATATAGCAATGTCTCTACAGATAAATTACAGAATCAAACTCAGTCTCTAGGAGACATCAATTGGATATGTGGAGATGGTAAAATTAGGTCTAGATTAGAGGGACGATGGAAGGGGGAGTGTGCATTGGCAAAAGCAATAATGGGGATACATATCTTTAAACAACAAGAGGAACATGAGATACCAAACCCTAGAAGAAGAAAGAGAAAGGTCTCTGTTGGTAGCTTCGATCCCCATGTATATATAGACACAATAGGTGTCCCGAGAGGGGTCCCGGATGAATTCACAGCCAGAGACCAAGTGGCAGCTGGATTTGAATCACTTATCCCCATAATAACTTAATAAGAATGTAGAATGGATAAATTACATTTATTATAAATTAACAATGCTTTGTTAACTACACTAGGGATGCACTGCAGGGAATAGCTGAACAGCTACAGGCAGATTCCACCATGACATTCCAGAACAGGATGGTTTTAGACATGATTCTAGCAGAAAAGGGAGGAGTGTGTACTATGATTTCAAAAACAAGCACATGTTGTACATACATCCCTAGTAATACAGGTCCTAATGGCAAGGTTACCATGGCAATTAAGAAGTTGGAAAACCTATCTGTAGAGCTTAAGAAGAACTCAGGTATAAACAACCCATGGGATCAGTATTTTGGGTAGTTCACCAGGTGGAAACAAGCCCTAGTTCAACTTTCTATAATCACTATTGTTATATTAGCTGTAATAGGTATAATAGTTTGCTGTATTATTCCATGCTTTAGAAAGATGTTGAGCAAAGGAGTAGATAATCTCTCTATGTTTGGGTCTATCGTGTCAGAACAGACAGAGCCCTTCAGTCCCAGTCCTGAAAACTACTTACTATACCTAAGAAGACACTGTAGCCGTAAGCAAAATGGTATTATTTAAAACACCTCTAGACGGGTGGGTATAGTCCTCCTTTTACAACAAGGATATCAAGGACAGGACAGTTGCTATGCCCACTGACTTTACCACGGTGCTATATGCCCCCGATGATGTCCGTGACAACACAAGGCTCGAAAAGGGTTCAAGGGGAAATCATGTTCATGATTTAAGAGGGGATTATGGGGGGGGGGGCACTGAAACACCATCTCATTACAGATTCCATTTTGGATGCCCCCGCCATTTCATGCTTATGCCTCATGTGCAAAATATTTTGCTTCTAGTTTGCATTTCTCCTAAAACTAAAACTTTTAGCTCCGGGCTGATTCCTCCTAGGTGACTGCAGAGGAATGTACGCCCTCCCCACTTAGGAGGAGTCCAGTCACGGCCTGTAGCCTCTTACCTATAACTTTACATTATTCAGGAATACTCCTAACTTTGCACGCCCCTCATGACCTTGTATAAATGTTAATGCACTGAAATAAACGTGAGAGACTGACTTTAGCTACAACCTTTGTCTGTGTCATGCTTTTCTGTGCTAAGGTCATTCTCCCAGGATCCTGAATGGATATACTGAGACGGCCCAAGCTATCAGAGAACAGGGCGCCTAGCAGAAACCCCAACACCCTTCAACCCCCCAAAACTTCAGGCCCATATCTTTGCTCAACTCGGACCTCAACATATATGCGAAAGTCCTAGCAAACAGATTAATAGAAGTCCCTCAAACCCTAATTGGATTAGATCAGGTAGGATTCGTAAAAGGTAGACAAGCCCCAGATGGAACGAGGAGGATGATTGACCTGCTCAGACATGTGGAGCTCACACGTACCTCCAGTGCATTTCTTGCGTTGGATGCAGAAAAAGCTTTCGGAAATCAGACAAATTCAAACTAACCAATGGTACTAGACAGGGATGCCCACTATCCCCGGTTATCTTTTCGCTAATCATAGAGCCCCTGGTGGAACATATTAGGCAGAACCAAGATATCCAGGGAATAAAAGTAGGAACCACTGAGCATAAACTAGGACTATTTGCTGATGATGTCATCTTGACCATAACTAACCCAGTCTCCTCTTTGGCTACACTTCATTCAGTACTCAACACCTATAGTAGAGTTTCATACTATAAAGTAAATACCTCCAAATGCTTTGACCTGCCGATCAACCTTCCCTCAGCCAAAATCCAAATAGTAAAAGCCTTATTCCCATGCAATTGGGACGCACCATCAGTCACCTACTTAGGCACCCAATTGACCCACCATACATCCAATGTATACACAGTGAACTTCCCTTATTTCCTCTCTCGTATGAAAGAAGAACTTGCCTAAATTAGTAAAATACACCTAACGTGGATAAGACATATGGCAGCATATCAAATGCAAGTATTCCCTAAGCTGCTCTACTTACTTAGAGCCCTTCCCATACCGATACCCCCAAAATTCTTCTCATAAGTATCAACTACTTTACGCCACTATATTTGGACGGGGAGGAAACCTAGAGTTTCTCTAGCCAATCTTTATAGACATAGGTCTGTAGGGGTTGTTATGGATTACCCAACGCACAGGCATACTACCATGCCTCCTTAATGGACCAGGTCAAATTCTGGTTCTCAACTCAAGAAGACAAATTGTGGGCTAACCTGGAACAAGAAATTACGCCAGGCCACATCATCACAGCCTTACTCATAGCCTCTAACATCCACCATAACCCCATCAGCCCTCCTTACCCAACTTTCTAGGCCACGCTAAAAGCCTGGGCCTCGTTCCACAAGATATCATTCCAAGATGAGCAGGTACAAGATTTGACCATCCCACTCAACACATACGAATACCTAATTCACAATTTTTTGACCCATCATTGGAAACAAAGGACTCCACTCTACACTACAGGACCTCCAATCCCTGACAGCTTTGGACGTACTCAGGACCCTACAACTTAACTATCATAGGGAGAAATATCCAACTCCCACTATCGCAACCCCTCTCCCAGTATGGAACCATATAATGAACATAAGCACAACCAATACCAAAGGCATATCCTTATGCTACAAGTACTGCAACTACAGCCCCATCTCAAGAAAATTACCCGTAATGCTTAAATGGGAATCAGAATTACAAAAAAACTTCAGCTTACCACAGTGGCTGACAGCGATACAGTATAGTAGAAAATCTTCGGCGGGCACAGATCACTGGGATAGCGCCCAAAAATCCTGCATAGATGGTATATGACACCCATGAAATTGCATAAAATGGATAACTCCATGTCCCCTATGTGCTGGAGGGAATGACAAGCCACAGGTAACCTTCTCCACACACTGTGGTTCTGCAAAAACCTACAACATTTTTGGGACAGTGTATCTGCTCTCATTGCAGAGATCACAGGCAATAAGAGTAAATTAACCCCAGAATTGGCTCTATTGAATCTAGGAATAGAATCCCTTCCCTACTTAAAAAGGAAAGTAACAGTACACATACTCTACGCAGCCAGGTGGAAAACAAGCACTTCTCCAAATATGGAAAAAGTAATCTCAAGAGTAAATACCCAAGGCATAATGGAAAAGATTCTTGCTTACAAAGAAGGAAGGGCACATTTGTTTCATAAACATTGGCATGCATGGCTGTCCTCATCTAAGGCTTCTGGCGCCTTATCAAATCCCCAGCATAAATTCAAATGAATTTAGCCTCTCAACTAAACAAATTTAGTTTTCTTAAAAACATCCCATCCAATAACAAATTATAGGAATCGTAGCATAATGAAGAGCAACCTCTAGGATTTGGACATCTCCCCTACTCTTATATTTGAACCCAACCAATAAGAGCAGTTGCGTTACCCCCTGACAAATAAAATATACTATAGGAAATCAGGATCAAGTCCGGAAGCGAGGGGCCCTTCTCAAATGCCTGGTCACAAAGTTCCCATTAGGGGTGTCAGGCATACACGACCTCGAAGCAACTTCCCCAACACAAGGCCCTTAGCACTTTGGTCAATAATGTTTCTCTAGACATTGATAAATGTCTATTGCAATGGATGTATAACGCAAGTTGAGGTTTGTTACATGTTTGTGATACTCTTGTAAAAATCTGGCTCAATGCTTGTATGATGTGTTGATGTATTGTCATATTTGAAATAAAAATCTATGGTTAAAAAAAAAAAAAAAAAAAAAATACTCCCCAAATTGCGACCAAGTTGTGGAGGGCTAACTCCTATATCATGCAAACCCTCCATATTCACAACACATTCGTGACAAAATAACAGATTTTTAGTTTAAATGAAGGATCAGTGCCCTCCTCAGTTACTTTATGGATGGCCCATAAAGCCCATATTAAAGGCATACTTATCCAACAATGTACAAGGGTGAACAGGAGGAGGATGCAGTGTGTAGAAGAAATCACGAGGGAAATCTCCCAACTAGATGCCCAAAACAAAGCTAACCCTTCTACATCTAATAAGGCAGAGAAACTTATGGCAAATAAAATAAAAGGACAAAGAATCAAAAGCCACATTCCCTATCTGATCCACCCTACTACTAAACAAAAAGTTATAAAACCACAGGATATTGCAGATGCATTCAGTGCATACTATAGCTCTCTCTACAACATCAAGGAAGACAAAGATACCCATCAGCCATCCCTGGCAGCCATCACCAGCTGACTCCAGACACAGAGAAGGCATTTGATAGGGTGCACTGGGGATATATGAGGGAAGTACTATTAAAATTTGGATTTAAAGGCACAATCCTATCTGCCATATTAGCTTTATATTCCACCCCATCAGCTAGAGTGTATGTAGGTGAAATGCTATCCCGCCCGTTTCCGATCACAAATGGTACCGTCTGATGATAGAGCCCCTAGCCGAACTCATAAGAAATGCCAATCAAATTACAGGAATCCATGTAGGCACATATAACCATAAAATAAGCCTAATTTCGGACAATATCATCTTGATATTATCCAAACCCCACATGTCCCTATCCATGGTATACAGGATTTTGCAAGAATTCAGCCACATATCATATTGCAAAGCCAACGCATCAAAATCTCACCCACTGAATCTAGGGCTCGACGCAATAACTAGGAACCTGATAACTCTACAATTCCCCTTCCAATGGGCCGACAGCGGCATTGAGTATCTTGGCATAACATTAACTAAAAATCCCTCAAATCTATTCAAGAACAATTATCTAACTTACAAGGAGAAATTTAATCAGGCGCTTGCTGGTTTGAGCAAGCACAACTTTTCCTGATTGAGTAGGCTAGCTGGGTTCAAAATGACCATCCTTCCCCAACTTTTATATTTATTCTGTACTCTTCCTATACCAATCCCAAAAAAATATATAGCATCTCTCCAGACAGCCCTACAAAAGGTACATATGGGCAGGAAAGAAACCAAGAATAGCCAACCATAGGTTAAACAAACTAGCTGGGGGCTCTAGTTTGGTGGACATTTCAGATTATTATTGGGCCAGCATTCTAACTCAAGCAAGAGAGTGGTTCCTTCCGAAACCCGTAACGAGATGGGGGGATATAGAAACACAAAATCAATATCTGAAGAATTGGTTATGCAGCATCCACCCCAAAGCCAAGCTACATAGGCCCCTCCCCACTAACCATGATAGCTACAGTAAAAGCCTGGCACAAACTGGTAAACACATGGTGGAAAGACACCATGACAACTGATCTTAACCTCACACTAGACATTACTAGGGAGCCGATTCTTTCCTTACAACTTCCTAAGCAGGTAAAACAGGGCCCTGCACTTATACATCAGTTATTTTCAAATGGGAAAATAAAGCCATATCAGAATCTAAAAGGTGAGTTAAACCTAAAGGAGAATTCACAATTCAAATACCTCCAAATAGCACACGGTTTGAAAAACAACCCACAACTCTGGACTAAAATTCCCGTAAAAGTACACACCTTCTTATCACAGGACTCCGAGAGGAAAAAAAGGGATATCTTTTTTTTACAACACACTCCAAGAAAAAATGCACTTTACTCACTCATTGCCCTACACCCAATGGGAGGGTGACTTAGGTGAGTCCTTCTCAATGGACAATTGCCACAAGGCGATGAAATACACGTACGCAGCTGCTAAATGCTCAGCTCTATGGGAAACAGCACAAAATATCTTCCAAAGGAGATAAATGACTCCAACTAGGTTGAGCACATTTGATAAACAAACCTCCCCTCTATGTTGGAGGAATTGTGGAGCCATTGGGTCCCTTCTGCACATATTATGGGAATGCCCAAAACTGACACAATATTGGGGAGAGGCCACTCACTGATCTCTCAGGTTACAGGGAAGACCGCAACCCCCTCTCCTGAATTAGCACTGTTAAATTTGAATATGGAAGATATCCATCCGCAACTCAGGCTAATCACCTCACATATACTTCTAGTGATTAAACACAGTATTACCAAATACTGAAAAAACCCAGAACCTCCACCCTTCAAAATGGTAGTAGCATCTATTCAAACACATCATCAATATGAAAAAATGATATGATCAATCAATATCTCACATAAGAAAGTAAACCATATATGGGCACCATGGTGCACATGGTTCCAAAAACAAGGTTTAAGCAAAACCTAGTAAAACTATTCCTAAGGAGCACATGCATGACTACGTTTAAGTTTGTTCTTTTTCTCCCCCCCCCCTCCCCTTTACACAAGCTCTGTCCTGTTGCTATATCATCAATGCTCAGAGTGAAACTGAGCAAATAGACCCTAAAGGGCAATGATTTCAAGCTACAGAGGAGAAGTATTATGTAACTTTCTTACTTGTGGACTCTCCTATGGGCACAGTATTTGTCCCATAGGGGTGCCCAGAGGAGGGAAACAATTGAACCATAGCTGAGGACAAATCAGATGGTTCGTACACCAGCCCTTTGTAATACTTTTGAGTGATGGTTTATAAGGTTTATTACTGAAAAATTACTGCTAATCGTAAGTTACTGTAATACCTGAAATTTATTTAGTGTTGATTGTTTTGGGACATCTCTGTATTTTGTGACAAAAATAATAAAAAATCATTGAAATAAATCATGCTGGGAACAGACCTTACCTTTTTAAACCAAGTAACGGGAAATCCCAGATAAACGAGTCAAAGTGAGACTCGTAACTACTATATCGTTGTCCTGTCTC
>BLSH010121500.1:0-14424 GCA_018402905.1 Glandirana rugosa | reverse complement strand
CTCTAATGCTTCCCCACCTGATGGTTGCTTACCGTCACCCCCTCTGTACGGGGGGTAGTGCGGCTCGGGAAGGTCACCTCTTCTGGGTTGCCGTCCGTGGATGCGCTGATCCGGACTAGTCACCCCGTGTCTGCACCGCATAGCTCTGCGTGCATCTCATTGTGTGTTTCTAGGCTACGGCCTCACTCTAGTTCTTTACCTTTCTACCTATTCTTATGTTCTTATATCTATGCTTTTTCCTCCTTTTCCCTTCCTCTGTCCCTGTACACCTCCTTCTGCAACCTCTCTGCCCTGCCTGGGTTGGTTTCCAGGGTGATTCCCGGTTGGACTCAATGGCATCCCTTAACATAATATCCCTTAATATACGGGGTCTTCACTCCCCAGGCAAGCGACACACTCTCTTCCGTGAGATGAAGCGACTCCAGGGAGATATTATATATCTTCAAGAAACGCACCTCACCCACACCACCCATATCAGGCTGCACTCACCTGACTATCCCACATGGTATTATAGCCTGTCAGACAGGAATAAGGCCAAGGGGCTTGCCATTGGGTTTTGCCGGGATGTCTCTTTTACTTTTGATACTATGTTAGCTTATGTCAATGGTAGATTCTTATTTATAAGGGGCAGCCTGGGCAACCTACCATGTATGCTAGCCAATATATATGCACCCAATCAAGACCAAACTACATTTCTGGATGACATCCTTGTTAAGCTGTCTGAGTTTGCCCAAGGATGCATTGTTCTGACAGGGAACTTTAATATTCCACTCGAACCCCTTCTTGACACCTCTCATGGTAAATCTTGCCTTCCCCACAAGCGTTTAACTTTTATTCGCAAACGGTTGCTTGAGTCTCAGCTCATGGACACCTGGAGAATAATGCATCCTAATGTTAAAGATTTTACCCACTTTTCCCCTTAACACAACTCCTACTCTAGGATAGACTATATCTTCCTTGACCACTAGCACTTAAATCTCATACGCCAAACTAAAATTGAAACTACGACTTTATCAGATCATGCCCCAGTTAGTCTATGCCTACTATGCTGCCAGCTAAACCTAACAATTGGAAATTAAATGATTCCCTCCTTTCAATTGAACTGGACAGGAAGGAGTTATTTGAGGAACTAAAGTCCTATTTCGAGGAAAATTCTGGCCAAGGGGTATCCCCGGGGACCCTATGGGAGGCCCACAAGGCCTATATCTGGCGGAAGCTAATTGCCCTGGGCTCCCGAAAGAAAAAGGAGAGGTCCCTGCAACAGTCTGGTCTCCTCTTAGAGATAGCCGAACTTGAAAAGCGACATAAAACCCAACAATCCCCAGTTCTATTTCACTCCCTTACCTTGAAAAGAGAAGAACTTAAATCCCTCCTCCACGATGAGCAGAAGAGACACTTCAAGCTCATATCCCAACGCATTTACGAATGGGGAAACAAACCCAGCCGCCAGTTGGCTAGGTCCCTGTGCCAAAAAAAACGGCGTCCTTTATCTCTAAAATAAAAACACCAACGGACTCCCTGGTTTATGACACCAAGGCCATAGCCAGGGAATTCTGAGCCTTCTATCAACAGCTCTACCATGTTGAGAAAGGGATTAAAGACAGCACAGCTAGGAGTGCAGCTATTCAGGACTACCTCTCCCAAGCGAATCTACCCTCTATCCCCCTTTCTTCTCTCAAAGCAGTGGAAGAAGATTTCACACTCTCCGAATTGAATGCAGCTCTTAAATCTATGGCTACAGGAAAATCTCCAGGCCCTGACGGGTTCTCAATAACATACTACCGCTCCTTCTCGGAGATCTTACTTCCTTATCTCTCTTACGCCAACTCGGTGGCAGACGGAGAGGCCTTGAGACCAGAAACTCTCCACGCCCATATCACTGTTCTCCCCAAGCCGAGGAAAGACCCTAGCAATTGTGGCAGTTTTCGGCCAATATCTTTGCTTAATATTGACGCAAAGATGTACGCCAAAATGATTGCGAATCGGCTTCTCCCTCTTCTCCCCCAATGGGTTCCATGTGACCAAACTGGATATATCCCTGGTAGGGAGGCGCGTGACAACTCCCTCCGCACACTCTCTTTAATATCACATGTGCGCCTTTCTTCCCAGCCCACCCTGTTACTCTCTACAGACGCTGAAAAGGCGTTTGACAGGGTGGACTGGGAATATCTAATGGCCACGCTCACTTCCCTAGGTTTCGGCCCCCATATGCTAACAAGGATATCAGCTCTTTACAACTCCCCCACCGCCCAACTACGCATTAATGGCACTCTAAGTGACCCTTTTACCCTGCACAATGGGACTAGGCAAGGATGCCCTCTCTCCCCGCTCCTATTTTCCCTCTCTTTAGAACCATTTCTGTCCACAATTCAGCATAATCCCAGTATTCATGGTATTAAAGTACAGAACACAAATACGCGGCATACGCCGATGATATTTTATTTTACATTCAACAACCACACATATCCCTCCCCAATCTCATGTCGACATTCTCCTCTTTTGGATCCATTTCTAATTTCAAAATTAACTTAGCTAAATCAGAAATACTTAATATATCAGTCCCACATAAATCAATTCCATTATTTAAGTCTGCCTTCCCATTTGCCTGGCAACCCCACTCATTAAAATACCTAGGCATTCACCTCACTCCAAATTTAGCTTCGCTGTTCCGATTTAATTATATCCCTCTACTAAATTCTATCCACTCTGACCTCCAGAGGTGGTCCCCTCTGGCCCATTCCTGGCTAGGAAAGATCAACATAGTCAAGATGAACGTGTTGCCCAGGCTGCTCTTTCTATTCCAGATGATGCCATACAGGATCTACCCGGGGTTTTTCTCCACTCTTAGCTCTCTGTTGAACAAATATGTTTGGAACCGTAAACGCTCCCGTATTGCTAAACAAAGACTGATTAAGCCTAAGACAGAGGGTGGCCTCGCACTCCCTGACCCCAAGGGCTACTTTTTAGCTTGCATATTGTCTAGAATTTCAGACTGGAAGTATCACACTCATTCCAAGCTATGGGTTCAATTGGAACAAGAACTTTGTGGAGCAGAGCTCTGGCCTCTAATTTGGATTCCTCGGTCACACCGTAATCTCTCTGGACACACCTCGCCAATTACGAGATCATCACTTGCACTTTGGGACTCGCTATGTAAAAAAAAAAATGGCCACACAACTCCCCACTTCTCCAACTCACTGGTCCCTCCTTCTTCCTGCCAGGGAAACAGGACTCAAATTTTAAATCCCAATTTTCACACAACCCCTTGCTATTACATCAAATTACCACACCTTCGGGCATACGGTCCCTTAGTGCCTTATTGGACCTCACCTCGGCCTCACAAATGGACAGATGGAGATACCGGCAACTCAAAGCTTTTGTTGGTTCATTGCCTATGCCTTTACGCACCATATCCGAGTTAGCCTCTATTGAGCAGATTGTATCCTTTGCCCAACCCCCAAAACGCCCGGTTCCCCAATTCTATCGTGTCCTGGCAACACTCTCAACGTCTACTTGGCCAGCATTCCTAACCAACTGGGAAAGAGACTTAAAATATCCGCTCACGGCCTCACAGAGATCCACCGTCCTTAAACTCACCCACACAGCATCCATTTCCTCCAAGATTGTGAAGATCAATTATAAGCTTTTCGCAAGATGGCACTACACACTACTGTTCCTTCATACAGCCTTTGAGGATGTCTCCGATAAGTGTTGGTGGGGATGTGGCAAAACAGCCTCGCATGCCCACATTTGGTGGTCTTGTCCCCGCATCCACCCCTTCTGGCGTGATATCATGCATTGGATCCACATTATACAAGGCTCCCCTGTAAAAGATGACCCATGGTCTATTCTACATAATTATACTGAAGAACCTTTAAGTAAATACAAAAAATCTAACACCCCGCATCTATTGAGTGCTGCCAAGTCCCTAATCCCCAAATTCTGGAAACAGCCTACTATCCCGTCCATCTGACAATGGCTTCACAAGGTGGACTATATCTACAATATGGAAGACCTCACCTTATCGCTCAGAGGAAGATCTGAATAGGCTAATAAAACTTGGGCCTGCTGGCTCTCGTTTAAATTCACTTGTGATTATGCAAATCTGATGTCACTTCCTGAGTAATGTTCTTGCCTCCCTAATATGTCGATGTTATTGGGAATTCATGTTATGTTTTCTTCCTCACCTATGGTCTCCACCCGGGCGGGCGTATCTGTTATACTACTCACTCTCCTCTCTTTCTTCTATCCCCCCCCCTCTCTCTCCCTCTTCGATTTTCTTTTCTTTTTGCTTCTCACCTCTCTCTCTTAATTCCTATATTCTCCTACAGGTTCACTCAACTTGCATGACTTGAACGACAATCCTATAACTGCTCAGCTCCTTGCATTCTCCGCAATGTATAGGCTTTGAGGATCTTTAATGTCAAGTTGTACTAATGCTAAGTTTCACTTTCTTGTACTCCCTTTACTTGTAAAACTCAATAAAAGCTTATTAAACAAAAAAAAAAGAGAACAGCTGCCGGGAAAGGAGAAGTGGTCACAGGTGCAGGACAACCATTGACCAGGTATAATAAAAAGTCCTAAGTCACTACAGAACCTAAAGAAATCCTTCACTCACCTTGTCACTATGAGTAAAAAAGTAGCCAGACTAATAGGGAGCAAATGCTTACTGACTTGTAATTTGGCAGGGGTACCCACAAAAGCACTCATTGACATAGTTCCCCAAGTAGGGATGGGCTTGATGTTTGGGTCGAACATGAGTTTGGCTCGAACATCGGGTGTTCATTTGTTCTGGGAAACCCAAACATTGTGGGGCATTCGTGGCAACTTTGCATGCCCCATAATGTTTTCAAATGGCAGCGGAATGACACCCCCTGATTGGCCAAAGCATGCACATGGCCAATCAGCGAGCGGCCGGCTGTGAGAGCTTTGATTGGCTAAAGGTGGGGTGTCTTTAGCCAATCACTGCACAGCAGCATCAATCCACACCCCACACTATATAAAGCCGCTTGTACAGTGGCTCTATGTAGTGTGTTGGCAACGGTGTTAAAGAGATAGCTTAGGTTCCTGAACACAGGCAGTTTAGATAGCTAGCTTTCTTAAATCTGTTAAAAAATAGAAAAAAGTACAAAAAAATAGATAGCTAACTGGATAGATAGTTAGAAATATAAAATCTATCTGTCAGTTAGTGCATACAGGTTAGTGTAGGAAAAAAAATATATATATATATATATATTGTAACCTGGGGGTAGCTCCGTAATGACCACCAGCCAGTTTATTGAAGCAAACAGTTCATTTATTTTGAAGCAAACAAGATCAAAAGACAGCTTTCTTCAGCCAAAGTAAACACATAGTCCAGAATCCTGGTGTTGATAACTAAAACAGCAGGCTCACCGCTAGTCTCGGGTCCCACATCTCGGTTAGACTCCTCCAGAGTCAGGGTGTCAGGCCGGCCAGACAGAGGGGTTCAGCAGCCTGTGTCTCAGTTGATTCAGAGAGCTCCCGCTTGCTGTCCAGCTTGTGAGTTCTCCCTCTCTCTCTCTGACTTCCTTGACACAGGTGCAATCAGTCTCTGCTGCTTTTCAGACCCCCCTTCCCCGGGTCTTAACCCCATAGGTACTGAAGTCCTAGCGATCTGGGTTTGAGACTCTGCAACCGTCCTTCTTAAAGGGACCATGGCTCCAATATTGGGTGGAATGTACCTGCCTTCTAGGACACATCCCCCGTGTCCTGTACACATCCCCCCCTCTGCCTCGACGCAGAGGTGTCCGAGGCAATGTGAGACACCCTACAGTGTACCCTAGAGGGGGCATCCGTGTTCTGGTGTTGCTTTCCTGGTCTGTGTTCAACTACAAATTTGAACTCTTCCAATGCCAAAAACCACCTGGTAACTCTGGCATTTGCGTGCTTGTTCTGTCTCATCCAGGTCAATGGAGCATGGTCTGACACCAAGCGAAACTTCCTACCGAGGAGAAAATAGCGAAGTGAGTCCAGGGCCCACTTAATGGCCAGGCACTCCCGCTCCACCACAGTGTAATTTCTCTCTGTGTCTGTCAATTTTCTACTAAAGAAAACTATAGGGTGTTCCTCCCCATTGACCTCTTGGGACAGAACAGCTCCCAAGCCTTCACTGGAGGCATCTGTTTGAACTACAAATTCCCTTGAGAAGTTGGGATATTTTTGGTAAAAAAAAACCGAAATAAGCGTATATTGGTTGGTTTGTGCAAAAGTTATCGCATCTGCAAACTATGAAAATAGATTTATGGCATATTTCTTTTTACTAGTAATGGTGGTGATCTTTGATTTTCAGCAGGATTGCGATATTGTGGTGGACAAATTGGACACTTGACACTTTTTTGGGACCACTGACATTTATACAGCGATCAGTGCTATAAAATGCACTGATTACTGTACAAATGTCACTGGCAGGGAAGGGGCTAACACTAGGGGGCGATCAAAGGGTTAAATGTGTTCCCTCTGTGGTGTTTCTAACTGTGGGGGCAGTGTACTGACAGGGAATAGAGAGAGAAAGCTGTTCCTGATTACTTGGAACAGCAGATCTCTCTCTACTTCCGTGACAGAAGGGGGATCTGTTTGTTTACACTAACAGTTCCTCGTTCTGCCACTCACTCCTGAGATCATGGGTGGCCAGCAGACATCAGGGCCGCCGGTCACATGCATCAGCTTCCCTGACGTGCAGCACCTGCTATAGCCATTGAAAGGGCCACCATACAGCTACGGAAATTTGCGGGAACATGCCCACCTGCCGCAATATAATGACGGCGGCTGGTGGGCAAGTGGTTAACTTGGCTATCCTATAGCTAATTCTCTGACACAATGTCAGTATTAGTTCAAATTGAGTTTACACAGATTGACATTTTATTTTTTGGGGGGACATTTTGCAATAGGCTGGGTGGGAAGTGGTTAAAATATCATTCCTGTATATATCAGGCAATGCACAAACACCCCCAGTGTACCAATTACATAGCTGAAGATTTATATTGTATTTTGTTAAGTATGTCAAATGTTGTTGTACTCTATATTCTGACTATTCCATGTTAGAGACAAGTCAATTTCTGACCAGGAATTCAGAGTGATCTGAAATTGGGCATTAGGGATTGGAGCGGCTGCTTTTATGACTAATACATGTTCAGAGACATCATCTTTAGTTATGATCGTGTTTCCAGCTCCTCATGGATTTTCTAGGCATTAGAGGCTCCTAAATATTTTATTTGATCTAAAATAGATGCTTAGTAAGCATGGTAAAGCTACATTTATGTTTATGATTTTTCCACATATACTTTGTTATGTGTTTCCGGTGTAATATAAAAAAAATATCTTGGAGATAGAATGGGGCGGTACAGTGCCTTGAAAAAGTATTCATATCCCTTGAAATTCCCCACATTTTGTCATGTTACAGCCAAAAACATACATGCATTTTACATAGTTACATAGTTAGTGAGGTTGAAAAAAGACACAAGTCCAGCATCATTTACACAAAGCGGCACACAACTGTGAAGTGGAAGGAAAATGATAAATGGTTTTCAACATTTTTTACAAATAATTATCTGAAAAGTGTGGAGGGAATTTGTATGGCACCCCCCTGAGTCAATATTTTGTAGAATCGCCTTTCTCTGCAATTACAGCTGCAAGTCTTTTTGATGAAATCTCTACCAGCTTTGCACATCTAGAGAGGACATGTTGCCCATTCTTCTTTGCAAAATAGCTCAAGCTCTGTCAGATTAGATGGAGAGCATCCGTGAACAGCAATTTTCATGTCTTGCCACGGATTCTCAATTGGATTTAAGTCTGGACTTTGATTGGGCCATTCTAACACGTGAATATGCTTTGATCTAAACCATTGCATTGTAGCTCTGACTGTATGTTTTAGGATAGTTCTCCTTCTAAGATTGCCTTGTATTTAGCTCCATCCACCTTCCCATCAACTCTGGCAAGCTTCCCTGTCCCTGTTCAAGAAAAGCATCCCCACAACATGAAGCTGGCACCATCATGTTTCACGGTGGGGAAGGTGTGTTCAGGTTGATGTGCAGTGTTATTTTTCCACCAGACATAGTGTTTTGTTTTTAGGCCAAAAAGTTCAATTTTGGTCTCCTCTGAACAGAGCACCTTCTTCCACATTATTATTATTATTATTATACAGGATTTATAAAGCGCCAACAGTTTGTGCAGCGCTTTACAATATAAAGAGACATTACAGCAACAGTGCAATTTAAAACAAGAGGGTTAGAGGGCCCTGCTCCTGTGAGCTTACAATCTAAGAGGGGGGGCTGGTGAAACAAAAGGTAGGGACAGTGGGGGATGAACTGATGAGGGGAGTATAAGATTCCGTTGTTAGTTGGAGGCAGGATAGGCCTCCTTGAAGAGATGAGTTTTCAGGGATTGCCTAAAAGTGGATAGAGTAGGGGATAGATTGGGGTAGAGAGTTCCAGAGGATGGGAGCAGCTCTGGAGAAGTCCTGGAGATGAGCATGTGAGGAGGAGACAAGGGAGCTAGAGAGTAGAAGGTCTTGGGAGGAGCGAAGAGGATGGTTTGGGCGATATTTGGAGATAAGATTGGTAATGTAGCTTGGGGCAGAATTGTAAATGGCTTTGTATGCCATGGTTAGGGTTTTGAATTTGATTTTTTGGAAAATGGGAAGCCAGTGGAGGGATTGGCAGAGAGGAGTGGCGGACACCGAACGGGTGGTAAGGTGGATGAGTCTGGCAGCAGCATTCATGATAGATTGAAGAGGGGATAGCTTGCAGAGAGGTAGGCCAATTAGGAGGGAGTTACAATAGTCAAGGCGAGCGATAACAAGGGAGTGAATAAGTTGCTTAGTAGTGTCAGCGGTTAGGAAGGGATGTATTTTGGAGATGTTTCGGAGGTGAAGTCGGCACGATTTGGACAGTGATTAGATTTGGGGCTGAAAGGACAGGTCAGAGTCTAGGATTACACCTAGGACCTTTGCATGAGGGGAGGGACAGATAGTTGTATTATTGATCTTGATGGAGAAGTCAGGGGGAGGGGCACGGGCTGGAGGAAAAATTATGAGCTCAGTTTTAGAAAGATTGAGTTTGAGGAAGGGGTGTGACATCCATGCTGATATGTCAGCTAGTAAGTTAGTAATGCGAGAGGAGACTGAAGGAGTGAGGTGAGGAGTAGAGAGATAGATTTGTGTGTCATCAGCATAGAGGTGGTATTGAAAGCCATGGGAGTTTATTAACAGACCAAGGGAGGAGGTGTAAATGGAGAAGAGAAGGGGTCCAAGGACAGAACCTTGAGGTACCCCAACTGAAAGAGGAAGTGGAGTGGAGGAAACAGAGTTATAGGTCACACTGTAGGAGCGCTCTGACAAGTAGGAGGAGAGCCAGGAGACAGCAGAATCTTGAAGGCCAAGAGAGTGGAGTTTGTTAAGGAGGAGGGGATGGTCAATAGTATCAAAGACTGCAGAGAGGTCATGTAGAATGAGTATGGAGTAGTGGCCATTGGTTTTAGCAGTTAGCAGGTCATTAGTGAGCTTTAGTAGGGCAGTTTCAGTGGAGTGTAGCAAGCGAAAGCCAGACTGTAAGGGGTCAAGAAGGTTGTTGTCAGTGAGGTAGGAACTAAGACGGTTGTAGACTAAGCGTTCTAAAAGTTTTGATGTAAATGGGAGCAAGGAGATTGGTCTTAAGTTGTTCAGGATGGTGGGATCCAGTGAGGGCTTTTTAAGTATAGGGGTGACCAGGGCATGTTTTAGAGGGGAGGGGAAGGTGCCAGTAGAGAGGGAGAGATTGAAGCTGTGTCCCCCACATGGCTTTTCACAAACAGCAAATGGGACATATTATTTCTTTCTTTCAACAATGGCTTTCTTCTTGCCACTCTTCCATAAAGGGCAGATTTGTGGCGAGCACGATTAATAGTTGTCCTGTGGACAGATTCTCCCACCTGAGCTGTAGATCTTTGCAGCTCTCCCAGAGTTACCATGGGCCTCTTGGCTGCTTTTCTGATGAATGCTCCCCTTGCCTGGCCTGTCAGTTTAGGTGGAGGGCCATTTCTTGGTAGGTTTGCAGTTGTGCCATACTCTTTCCATTTTCGGGTGATGGATTGAACAGCGCTCCGTGAGATGTTCAAACCTTGGGATATTTATTATAACCTAACCCTTGTTTATGCTTCTCCACAACGTTATCCCTCACATTTCTGGTGTGGCCTTCATGTTGCTGTATGTTTACTAAGGTTCTCTAACAAACCTCTGAGGGCTTCACAAAACAGCTGTATTTATACTGGGATTAAATGACACACAGGTGGACTCTATTTACCAAATAGGTGACTTCTGAAGGCAATTGGTTCCACCAGATTTTAGTTAGGGGTATCAGAGTAAAGGGGGTTGAATAGAAAGGCACACCCCACTTTTCAGATATTTATTTGTAAAAAATATTGAAATTCATTTATCATTTTCCTCCCACTTCACAATTATGAGACACTTTGAGTTGGTCTATCACATAAAATCCCAATAAAATACATTTATGTTTTTGGCTGTTACATGACAACATGTGGAAAATGTCAAGGGGTATGAATACTTTTTTAAGGCACTATATGGAAGATATAAAGAACTTTAGAGATTACTTTCATGTTATAAGCCTGCCTTCTGCCTGATGTAGAGTCAATGGAAGAAAGCTAGTTAAACTATTTTGGTGTAGAGCCAATGATGGGATTAAGCCTAAACACTCCACCTGTTTTGTATTGAATGGATATCCAGAAATATTTATATAAAAATCATCATGTACAAGTCAATGGGAGGGACAACATCACTAATGGAGCCAGGTAGGAGGTGGAATCTACTTATGGGTAGAGCTACAAAGGGAGGAAACTAGGGGGAACGTAATACTGGGTGTATGATATAGGCCCCCTAACCAGAGGATGGAGGGGGAGGCGGACATCCTATGTCAGTTTGGAATGGCAGCAAAGATGGGAAGTGTCATTATAATGGGGGATTTTAATTATCCAGACATAGACTAGGACGAAGGAACTGCACATTCGTCTAAGGCTCGCCATTTCGAAAATTTCTTGCAGGACAATTTCATGGGTCAGATGGTAAATGCATCAACAAGAAATTAAGCATTACTACACCTATTGATTACTAACAATACAGACCTGATCATAGATGTGGAAATAAGGGGCAATTTAGGAAACAGCGATCACAGGTCAATTTGTTTCAGTATAAATTACATAAATAGGAAACATAAGGGGAATACAAAGACACTTAATTTCAAAAGAACAAACTTCTATAAACTACGCTCCTTGCTAGAGGATATTAAATGGGATAAAATACTAGGAACTATGAACATGGAGGAAAAATGTTTGTGCATATAGAAGATTCACGGAAACAGGAGGTGCAGCTGACAGAGAGGAGTATAAAAATAGACAAAAGGAGGTCAAACACATTATCAGTGCTGCAAAAGCACAGAAAGAGGAGGAAATTGCTAAGTCTATTAAGGAAGGAGATAAAACCTTTTTAGGTATATTAGTGATAGAAGGAAAAAATACAATGGGATCACCAAAATGAAAACTGGGCACAACACATATGTTGAGGGAGACCAGGATGTAGCAAACCATTTAAACAATTACTTTTGTTCAGTCTTCTCAGAAACAGACTGCACTAATGATAACAAGTTAGGGAATCATATTGGTTCTGGTAATGATGGTTCATTTCTAGGATTTCTGGAGACAGAGGTAGCTTAGGAACTGGCTCAGTTAAAGCTTAATAAAGCAATGGGCCCTGATGGTATTCATCCCAGAGTTCTAAGAGAACTTTGCGATATAGTTGTTGGACCATTAACAAATCTTTTAACCACTTGACCACTGGACACTTAAACCCCCTTCCTAACCAGACCAACTTTCAGCTTTCAGTACTCTCACATTTTGAATGACAATTACTCACTCATGCAACACTGTACCCATTTGAAATTTTCGTCCTCTTTTTCCCCACAAACAGAGCTTTCTTTTGGGGGTATTTAATCACCATTGGGGTGTTTATTTTTTGAGCAATAAATGGAAAAATACTGAAAATTTTGTAAAAAAATGCATTTTTCTTTATTTCTGTTATAACATTTTGCACATTAGCAACTTTTCTTCATAAATTTTGGCCAAAATTTATTACGCTATATATCTTTGGTAAAAATAACCCAAATTAGTGGATATTATTTGGTCTTTGTGAAAGTTATAGGAGTCTACAAGCTACAGTGCCAATCACTGAATATTGATCACACCTGATGCACTGACGGCCTATCTCATTTCTTGAGGTTCTAACAAGACAGAAAAGTACAAATACCCCCCAAATGACCCCTTTTTGGAAAGTAGACAGTCCAACGTATTTAGTAAGAGGCATGGCAAGTTTTTTGACGTTGTCATTTTTTCCCACAATTCTTTGCAAAATGAAGATTTTTTTTTTTCATAAAATTGTCATATTAACAGGTTATTTCTCACACCCAGCATATGCATACCACCAATTACACCCCAAAAGACATTCTGCTACTCCTCCCGAGTATGGTGATACCACATGTGTGAGACTTTTACACAGCCTGGCCACATACAGGGGCCTAACATGCAGGGAGCACCATCAGGCGTTCTAAGGACATAAATTACACATATAATTTCCTGACTTACACCCCCAAAAATGACCCCATTTTGGAAAGTAAACACCCCAACGTATATTCTATTAGGCATAATGAGTCTTTTGAACAGTTAATTTTTTCCACAAGTTTTTGGAAAATGTGGAAAGAAAATGAAAACACATTTTTTTTTTACACAAGGTTGTCCATTTATACAATATTTCTAACACACAGCATGTACCCAGCAAAAATGTCACCCTAAAATATATTCTGCTACTGGTCCCGAGTATGGGGATACCACATGAGTGACACTTTTACACAGCCTGGCCACATAGAGAGGCCCAATATGCAGGGGGGGGGGCACCATCAGGCGTTCTAAGGACATAAATTACACGTATAATTTCCTGACTACCTCTTGCACTTTTGAAGGTCCTGGTGCACCAGGGCAATGGAAACGCCCAAAAAATTACCCCATTTTGGAAAGTAAACACCCCAACGTATATTCTAGGAGGCATAATGAGTCTTTTGAACGATTCATTTTTTCCACAAGTTTTTGGAAAATGTGGAAAGAAAATGAAAACGCATTTTTTTTTACACAAGGTTGTCAATTTATACAATATTTCTAACACACAGCATGTACCCAGCAAAAATGACACCCTATAATATATTCTGCTACTCGTCCCGAGTATGGGGATACCACATGAGTGACACTTTTACACAGCCTGGCCATATACAGAGGCCCAACATGCAGGGTGCACCATCAGGCGTTCTAGGGGCATACATTTCAAATCTAATTTGACTACCTATTACATTATTGTGAGGCACTGTGGTGGCACTGATGGGCGCTGTAGTGGCACTGATGGGTGCTGTAGTGGCATGGATGTGTCATTGATGAGAACTGATGTGGTATGGATGAACATGAATGAGGCATAAATGAGCACGAATGGGGGTGATTAAGCCATAGATGGGAATGACTGCGCACGGATGGATGGGTGAGCAAGGATGCATTGGTGAGTACGGATGGATGGCGGAGCATGGAAGGATGGCGGAGCACGGATGGATGGGTGAACACGGATGAGGCTGGATGGGTGAGCACCGCTGGATTGGTGAGCATGGATGAGGCTGCATGGGTGAGCGTGACTGGATTGGTGAGCACAGATGCATGGGTGAGCATATATGGATGGCGGAGCACGGATGCATGGGTGAGCATGCATGCATGGGTGAGCACAGATGGATGGCAGAGCACGGATGCATGGCTGAGTATGGATGCATGGGTGAACATGAATGCATGGGTGAGCACGAATGCAAGGGTGAGCACGCATGCATGGCGGAGCACGGATGCATGGGTCAATACAGATGCATGGGTCAACACGGATGAGGCTGGATGGGTGAGCATGGATGAGGCTGCATGGGTGAGCATGATTGGATTGGTGAGCACGGATGCATGGGTGAGCATGGCTGGATAGGTGAGCACGGATGCATGGGTGATGGATGAGTGAGCACAGATGGGTGAGCACAGATGCATGGGTGACAGATGCATGAGCGCGGATGCATGGGTGACAGATGAGTGAGCACGGATGGGTGAGCATGGGGGATGGATGAGTGAGCACGGGTGCATGGGTGACGGGTGAGTACGGATGGGTGAGCATGGATGGGTGGGCATAGATGCATGGATGACGGATGGGTGAGCACGGATGCATGGGTGACGGATGGGTGAGCACAGATGCATGGGTGAGCATGGATGGGTGAGCACAGACGCATGGGTGACGGATGGGTGAGCACGGATGGGCGAGCACGGATGCATGGATGACGGATGAGTGAGCACGGATGCATAGGT
>BLSH010121308.1:462287-479173 GCA_018402905.1 Glandirana rugosa | reverse complement strand
GATCATGTCTGCAGTCTCTGACCATCTCCTGTATCACGTCTGCAGTCTCTGACCATCTCCTGGATCATGTCTGCAGTCTCTGACCATCTCCTGTACTACGTTTGCAGCCTCTGACCGTGATAATGTAATTATGACATTGTCAAAAAGGGGCAGAGCATGGATGACCTTGAAATTATGCCCCCCCCCCCTGGAAAAAGTTCTGCGGACGCCCATGATTGTGGTGTCAATCTTTGGCACCCCAAGGCAATGCCACTATGGTGCACATACATTGCAGCACACCACAATGCAAGTAAGTGCATCACCATGGTCCTAGTGTGCCACATCACAAAAAATGGTGTACTGTATGTCCAATTTTTGAATAATTTCTGTGTGTTGGAATCCCTACTCCCTGTATAGCGTCTCCCTAGCAGGATTCATTTTTTTTCTATTTGTCCTGGTCACCATTCTCACCAGAACAGGAAGTGAGGGGAAATCTTTCACAATTGGGGTCACAATTATCTAAAGGGGGATTTCCTCAAAAGTCCAGTTGTGACTCTTAGACAGGGTATGAATCCAAACATGACACAAACATAACAAGGAATCTAACCATTCCTTGCTCCATACATACTGAAAAAAAAAATAGTTTTAGAGTTTGTTCACACCTGCTTTGGTCTCTGAAGAGTGATCCTAGAAGGTATTCATGCTACCTGGTTGCACCCAACAGTTCACAACAAATTGCCGGTCTTGGCTTGAAGATTACAAATCACATATATAAATACTTCCATGCTCCATGCAGACTGAAAAATAAATCGTTTTGACTTGCTTTGGTCCCTGAAGAGTGATCCAGGTTTGGATCACTCTTCAGAGAGCATTTGACAGGCAGTCAAACCTGCTTTAACCTTTGAACCGGCAACAGTGCAAAGCCCAGTTCACTTGACAGGGGTATATAGCAAAAGAGGGCATCATTCCTGCGAAGCAAAGCATTGCGGCTGCGGCATGGCCATTGCCTCTGCAGCTAAGGGGGTAGCAGTTGGAAGGGGGCAGTAAAAGCACTGCTCAACCGTGGGGTTTTAACACTCCCCCAACGGCTAGTGCGAATGAGACCTTAGACATGCTGTAAAAACCCAAGGCTTAAAGTGGAGTTCCAGGTTCCTTCGGGAAAAAAAATAAAAGTCAGCAGCTACATATACTGTAGTTGCTGACTTTTAATATTAGGACACTTACCTGTCCAGGGATCCAGCGGTGTCTTTACCAGAGCCGATTTTTCAATCGGCTCTCGGGTGCTGCCGAAGGGAAACCAGCAGTGAAGCCTTGCAGCTTCACAGCCGGTTCACCAATGTGCAAAGCGTGCTGTGCTTTGTAAATGGCCTGGCGATGGGGAAGGAGGAGGGGAGCCGTACTTCCAGATGAGTTCACCGCAGCGAGGGGGGGGGCGCGTAACTGTCAAAACAAGGTACCCCCTCCCCCCAAAAGGTGCCAAATACAGCAGCGGAGGGGGTGAGGAGGCAAATAAGCAGAGCTTCCCCTTTTGGGTGGAGCTCAGCTTTCAGTTTCTTATTACATACTACCTGCTGATGACCTGCCATTAAAGCGGATCTTCACTGTATCTGAGCACCACAAACCAAAAGCATTATTTAATTAATTTTTAAAATTCAAAGCAACCACCATATTCCATCTATGTCTCAATTCTTTATTTTGTTGAAAAATCACTTAAAAAAACACCCCCCTAGCATTTCTGGTCGTGGCCATCTTGAGTATGGGCAGGTGATTCATGTAGCACCATGGAATCCATCTGCCTTTATCTCAGGCATGCATGCAGGAGGGCGTGCTTAGCTGAGAAAACCCCTCCTCCCCTCCTGAAGACACGTGCGATGCATGACATCATTTGCCCAAGGCAAGAAAACAGGAACTAACTCAAAAAATGTAAAAAAAAGTTTAACAAGTACATGATATACTTTCCTATCTGTTACTATTCCTAGCAAATCCTCATGCTGATCATACTATCAGCATGAGGATTGAAAATAATCACTGTTGATTGGAAGTACAGATCATTTCTCAGAGTACCATCCAGAGTATGTAAACCCAACATTTCATATTCCTGACATGTGTCTGCTGTACCATGTACTTGTATAAAAAGTATCCTGTTCTCTTTGTATTGTTTCATTTGTGTGAAATCCAGTCCCTCTGTTTCCTACTAAAAACTGACCACACTAAGCACACTGGCTATGATTGCAACAATCGAAGAAATCACTGGAGAACTATTCTTCCTGTAGTACTCACCTACTCCACTCTCCAGTTCCGGGTCCTCCCATTTGTAAGCGGCCCCTGGCTTTCGGGTCCTGTTGGCACTATAGCCAATAGCAGAGGGGGGCACAGTCTTAAAGGACCCGCCAGACCATGGCTTGGAAGTTAAGCAATATGTTTGCACACTAGCAGCCGGGGTCTGTACATCTGCTGTGCCCATTATGTGGGGTTCCCACCATGCCTGTGCGGAGTTCCCGGGTCTGTACACCAGCTATGCCCATTATATGGGGTTCCCACCGTGCCTGTGCTGAGTTCCTGGGTCTGTACACCTGTTGTGCCCATTATGAGGGGTTCCCACCATCCCTGGGCTGAGTTCCCGGGTCTGTGCACTTGCTATGCCCATTAAGTGGGGTTCCCACCGTGCCTGTGCTGAGTTCCTGGGTCTGTACACCTACTGTGCCCATTAAGTGGGGTTCCCACCGTGCCTGTGCTGAGTTCCTGGGTCTGTACACCAGCTATGCCCATTATGTGGGGTTCCCACCGTGCCTGTGCTGAGTTCCTGGGTCTGTACACCAGCTATGCCCATTATGTGGGTTCCCACCATCTCTGTGCTGAGTTCCTGGGTCTGTACACCTGCTGTGCCCATTATGAGGGGTTCCCACCATCCCTGGGCTGAGTTCCTTGGTCTGTACACCTGTTGTGCCCGTTTTGAGGGGTTCCCACCATCCCTGTGCTGAGTTCCCAGGTCTGTACACCTGCTGTGCTCATTATGTGACACTTTTTACATATTTATTTCTAAAAAAACGTTGAAACCATTTATCACTTTCCTTTACCTTCACAATTCTGTGCCACTTTGTGTCGGTCTATCACATAAAACCCCAATAAAATACATTTACGTTTTTGGCTGTAACATGAAAAAATTTGGAAAATTTCAAGGGGTGTGAATACTTTTTCAAGGCACTGTATGAAGGGCTATAAACAATTGTTTCCTGAAATACTTACTTGGTCGAGATGAAGACTGGAAAGGATCTGACCTCACTGGTAAGGCTTCATACACACGGGCGTTTTTTGACGTCTGCATTTTTGGGCGTTTTTTGCAGCTCTCCATGTTATTAAATGGCCCTTTAAAAACGCCGGCATTTTTGAGCAGTAGAGGGCGTCATCGTTAGTGAGCTGTTTCCAGAACGCGGGACCAACGTGTTCTGAGGCTGTAGCGTTTTGGCGTTTTTTGACGCCAATCGGCAAATACCGGGGTTAACCAGCGTTTTCTTGATGCCGGCGTTTTTAGGTTGAAAAATAGCAGAGGACTGATTTTTTTTTAAAAAACTCCTATTGACGCCGACGCTCACTAACGCCAATTTTTTTCAAAACGTCGGACCCGACGTTTTGCTTTTTTTTTTCTTCAGACGCCCGTGTGTATGAGGCCTTAATGTTCTTTAATTTGCTGCAAGACCAGTTTTTTCACAGCACTTCATTATAATGGATGGCAGTGGGACAGAATGGTAATCGTTCATATAAGGAATAATAGATTCTTTTGGCACGGGGAAAATTTTTGACATCTTTAAACATGTAGGGACAGTCTCCTGCTAGAGGGAAGTATTACATCCACCTATTAGTAATTGGGTTAGATAATGAGAACAGCCAGCAATATCATCAACCCCAGCTCATTTTCTGATATTTATTCCATGCAGAATCCGCCTCATATTCAGGACAAATACAGCAAGAAACGCCCCTCCCTGAGACAGGGGCAAGGTGACCACAACCTCTATTTAAATGGTCACAATGGGAATAGAAATTGTTTAAGACCTGCAGAAGAGAGAATACACATCCACCACAGAAGTTTTTTCCCCGGGTTTGCTCACCTGCTGTGCCCATTATGAGGGGTTCCCACCATTCCTGTGCTGAGTTCCTGGGTCTCTACGCCTGCTGTGCCCATTATGAGGAGTTTGCACCATGCCTGTGCTGGTTTCCTGGGTCTCTGCACTCGCTGTGCCCATTATGAGGGGTCCCCACCATTCCTGTGCTGAGTTCCCAGGTCTGTACACCTGCTGCGCCCATTATTAGGGGTTCCCACCATCCCTGTGCTGAGTTCCTGGGTCTGTACACCTGCTGTGCTCATTAAGAGGGGTTCGCATGATCCAAGTGCTGAGTTCCCAGGTCTGTACACCAGCTGTGCCCATTATGAGGGGTTGGCACCATGCCTGTGCTGGGTTCCTGGGTCTGTACACCTGTGCCCATTATGAGGGGTTCCTACCATCCCCGTGCTGAGTTCCTGGGTCTGTTCACCTGCTATGTCCATTATGAGGGGTTCCCACCATCCCTGTGCTGAGTTCCCGGGTCTGTACACTTGCTGTGCCCATTATGAGGGGTTCCCACCATCCATTTGCTGAATTCCTGGGTCTCAACACCTGCTGTGCTCATTATGAGGGGTTCCCACCATTCCTGTGATGAGTTCCTGGGTCTGTACACCTGCTGTGCCCATTATGAGGAGTTTGCACCATGCCTGTGCTGGGTTCCTGGGTCTCTGCACCTGCTGTGGCCATTATGAGGGGTTCCCACCATGCCTGTGCTGAGTTCCCAGGTCTGTACACCCGCTGTGCCCATTATGAGGAGTTCCCACCATTCCTGTGCTGAGTTCCCAGGTCTCTGAACCTGCTGTGCCCATTATGAGCATTATGAGGGGTTCCCACAATCCCTGTGCTGAGTTCCCAGGTCTGTACACCTGCTGTGCCCATTATGAGGGGTTCCCACCATCCCTGTGCCTCTACGCCTGCTGTGCCCATTATGAGAAGTTTGCACCATGCCTGTGCTGGTTTCCTGGGTCTCTGCACTCGCTGTGCCCATTATGAGGGGTTCCCACCATCCCTGTGCTGAGTTCCCAGGTCTGTACACCTGCTGTGTCCATTTGGAGGGTTTCCCACCATTCCTGTGCCTCTATGCCTGCTGTGCCCATTATGAGGAGTTTGCACCATGCCTGTGCTGGTTTCCTGGGTCTCTGCACTCGCTGTGCCCATTATGAGGGGTCCCCACCATTCCT
The DNA here is from genome assembly GCA_018402905.1 of Glandirana rugosa. Classification (NCBI taxonomy): domain Eukaryota; kingdom Metazoa; phylum Chordata; class Amphibia; order Anura; family Ranidae; genus Glandirana; species Glandirana rugosa. Next base: position 473,913 of record BLSH010121308.1, on the reverse strand, counting down.
GTGCTGAGTTCCCAGGTCTGTACACCTGCTGTGCCTATTATGAGGGGTTCACACCATCCCTGTGCTGAGTTCCCACTTCTGTACACCCACTGTGTCCATTATGAGGGGTTCCAAAAATCCTTGTGCTGAGTTCCCAGGTCTGTACACCTGATGTGACCATTATGAGGGGTTCCCATCATCCCTGTGCTGAGTTTCAAGGTCTGTACACCTCCTGAGCCCATTATGAGGGGTTCACACCATGCCTGTGCTGGGTTCCTATGTCTGTACACCTTCTGTGCCCATTATGAGGGGTTCCCACCATCACTGTGTTGAGTTCCTGGGTCTGTACACCTCCTGTGCCCATTATGAGGGGTTCCCACCATCCCTGTGCTGAGTTCCTGGGTCTGTACACCAGCTGTGCCCATTATGAGGGGTTGGCACCATGCCTGTGCTGGGTTCCTGGGTCTGTACACCTTCTGTGCCCATTATGAGGGGTTCCTACCATCCCCGTGCTGAGTTCCAGGGTCTGTACACCTGCTGAGTCCATTATGAGGGGTTGCCACCATCCCTGTGCTGTGTTCCCAGGTCTGTACACCAGCTGTGCCCATTATGAGGGGTTGGCACCATGCCTGTGCTGGGTTCCTGGATCTGTACACCTTCTGTGCCCATTATGTGGGGTTCCTACCATCCCCGTGCTGAGTTCCAGGGTCTGTACACCTTCTGTGTCCATTATGAGGGGTTGCCACCATCCTTGTGCTGTGTTCCCACTTCTGGACACCCGCTGCGCCCATTATGAGGGGATCCCACAATCCTTGTTCTGAGTTCCCAGGTCTGTACACTTGCTGTGCCCATTATGAGGGGTTTCCACCATCCCTGTGCTGATTTCCCAGGTCTGTACACCTGCTGTGCCCATTATGAGGGGTCCCCACCATGCCTGTGCTGGGTTCCTGGGTCTGTACTCCTGCTGTGCCCATTATGAGGAGTTCCCACCATCCCTGTGCTGAGTTCCTGGGTCTGTACACCAGCTGTGCCCATAAAGAGGGGTTCCCACCATCCCTGTGTTGAGTTTCCGGGTCTGTACAACTGCTTTGCCCATTATGAGGGGTTCGCACCATCCCAGAGCTGATTTCCTGAGTCTGTACACCAGCTGTGCCCATTACGAGGGGTTCCCACCATCCCTGTGCTGGGTTCCTGGGTCTGTACACCTGCTGTGCCCATTATGAGGGGTTCCCACCATCCCTGTGCTGAGTTCCTGGGTCTGTACACCTGCTGTGTCCATTATGAGGAGTTGCCACCATCCCTGTGCTGAGTTCCCGGGTCTGTACCCCAGCTGTGCCCATTATTAGGGGTTCCCACCATCCCTGTGCTGAGTTCCTGGGTCTGTACACCAGCTGTGCCCAAAATGAGGGGTTCCCACCATTCCTGTGCTGATTTCCCAGGCCTCTGCACCCGCTGTGCCCATTATGAGGGGTTCCCACCATTTCTGTGCTGATTTCCCAGGTCTGTACATCTGTTGTGCCCATTATGAGGGATTCCCATCATCCCTGTGCTTAATGGCCTTGTCTGTACACCTGCTGTCCCCATTATGAGGGGTTCCCATTATCCATGTGCTGAGTTTCCAGGTTTGAACACCTGCTGTGCCCATTATGAGGGGTTCCCACCATTCCTGTGCCAAGTTCCCAGGTCTGTACACCTGCTGTTCCCATTATGAGGGGCTCCTACCACCCCTGTGCCAAATTCCCAGGTCTGTACACCTGCTGTGCCCATTATGAGGAGTTCCTACCATCCCTGTGTTGATTTCCCAGGTCTGTACACCCGCTGTGTTCATTATGAGGGGTTCCCACCATCCCTGTGCTAAGTTCCCGGGTCTGTACACCAGCTGTGCCCATTATGAGGAGTTCCCACCATCCCTGTGCTGAGTTCCCAGGTCTGTACACCTGCTGTGTTCATTATGAGGGGTTCCCATCATCCCTGTGCTGAGTTGCCTTGTCTGTACACCTGCTGTCCCCATTATGAGGGGTTCTCATCATCCATGTGCTGAGTTTTCAGGTTTATACACCTGCTGTGCCCATTATGAGGTGCTCCCACCATCCCTGTGCCAAGTTCCAAGATCTGTACACCTGCTGTGCCCATTATGAGGGGCTCCTACCATCCCTGTGCCAAATTCCCAGGTCTGTACACCTGCTGTGCCCATTATGAGGAGTTCCCACAATCTCTGTGTTGAGTTCCCAGGTCTGTACACCAGCTGTGCCCATTATGATGGGTACCCACCATCCCTGTGCTGAGTTCCAAGGACTTTACACCTGCTGTGCCCATTATGAGGGGTTCCCCGCATCCCTGTGCTGAGTTCCCAGGTCTGTACACCCGCTGTGCTCATTATGAGGGGTTCCCACCATCCCTGTGCTGAGTTCCTGGGTCTGTACACCTGCTGTGCCCATTATGAGGAGTTGCCACCATCCCTGTGCTGAGTTCCCGGGTCTGTACCCCAGCTGTGCAGATTATTAGGGGTTCCCACCATCCCTGTGCTGAGTTCCTGGGTCTGTACACCAGCTGTGCCCAAAATGAGGGGTTCCCACCATTCCTGTGCTGATTTCCCAGGCCTCTGCACCCGCTGTGCCCATTATGAGGGGTTCCCACCATTTCAGTGCTGAATTCCCAGGTCTGTATACCTTCTGTGGCCATTATGAGGGATTCCCATCATCCCTGTGCTGAGTTGCCTTGTCTGTACACCTGCTGTCCCCATTATGAGGGGTTCCCATCATCCATGTGCTGAGTTTCCAGGTTTGAACACCTGCTGTGCCCATTATGAGGGGTTCCCACCATTCCTGTGCCAAGTTCCCAGGTCTGTACACCTGCTGTTCCCATTATGAGGGGCTCCTACCACCCCTGTGCCAAATTCCCAGGTCTGTACACCTGCTGTGCCCATTATGAGGAGTTCCTACCATCCCTGTGTTGATTTCCCAGGTCTGTACACCTGCTGTGTTCATTATGAGTGGTTCCCACCATCCCTGTGCTAAGTTCCCGGGTGTGTACACCAGCTGTGCCCATTATGAGGAGTTCCCACCATCCCTGTGCTGAGTTCCCAGGTCTGTACACCTGCTGTGTTCATTATGAGGGGTTCCCATCATCCCTGTGCTGAGTTGCCTTGTCTGTACACCTGCTGTCCCCATTATGAGGGGTTCCCATCATCCATGTGCTGAGTTTCCAGGTTTGAACACCTGCTGTGCCCATTATGAGGGGTTCCCACCATTCCTGTGCCAAGTTCCCAGGTCTGTACACCTGCTGTTCCCATTATGAGGGGCTCCTACCACCCCTGTGCCAAATTCCCAGGTCTGTACACCTGCTGTGCCCATTATGAGGAGTTCCTACCATCCCTGTGTTGATTTCCCAGGTCTGTACACCTGCTGTGTTCATTATGAGTGGTTCCCACCATCCCTGTGCTAAGTTCCCGGGTGTGTACACCAGCTGTGCCCATTATGAGGAGTTCCCACCATCCCTGTGCTGAGTTCCCAGGTCTGTACACCTGCTGTGTTCATTATGAGGGGTTCCCATCATCCCTGTGCTGAGTTGCCTTGTCTGTACACCTGCTGTCCCCATTATGAGGGGTTCCCATCATCCATGTGCTGAGTTGCCTTGTCTGTACACCTGCTGTCCCCATTATGAGGGGTTCTCATCATCCATGTGCTGAGTTTTCAGGTTTATACACCTGCTGTGCCCATTATGAGGTGCTCCCACCATCCCTGTGCCAAGTTCCAAGATCTGTACACCTGCTGTGCCCATTATGAGGGGCTCCTACCATCCCTGTGCCAAATTCCCAGGTCTGCACACCTGCTGTGCCCATTATGAGGAGTTCCCACCATCTCTGTGTTGAGTTCCCAGGTCTGTACACCAGCTGTGCCCATTATGAGGGGTACCCACCATCCCTGTGCTGAGTTCCAAGGACTTTACACCTGCTGTGCCCATTATGAGGAGTTCCCACCATCGCTGTGTTGAGTTCCCAGGTCTGTACACCAGCTGTGCCAATTATGAGGGGTTCTCACCATCCCTGTGCCGAGTTCCCAGGTCTGTACACTTCTGTGCCCATTATGAGGGGTTCCCACCATCCCTGTGCTAATTTCCAGGGTCTGTACACCTGCTGTGCCCATTATGAGGGGTTCCCATTATCCATGTGCTGGGTTCCCAGGTTTGTACATCTGCTGTGCCCATTATGAGGGGTTCCCACCATCCTTGTGCCAAGTTTACAGGTCTGTACACCTGCTGTGCCCATTATGAAGGGATCCTACCATCCCTGTGCCAAGTTCCCAGGTCTGTACACCAGCTGTGCCCATTATGAGGGGTTCCCATCATCCTTGTGCTGAGTTCCTGGGTCTGTACACCAGCTGTGCCCATTATGAGGGGTTCCCACCATCCCTGTGCTGAGTTCCAAGGATTTTACACCTGCTGTGCCCATTATGAGGGGTTCCCACCATCCCTGTGCCAAGTTCCCAGGTCTGTACACCTGCTGTGCCCATTATGAGAGGCTCATACCATCCTTGTGCCAAGTTTCAGGGTCTGTACACCTGCTGTGCCCATTATGAGGGGTTCCCACCATCCCTGTGATGAGTTCCCGGGTCTGTACACTTGCTGTGCCGATTATGAGGGGTTCCCACCATCCCTGTGCTCAGTTCTTGGGTCTGTACACCCGTTGTGCCCATTATGAGGGGTTCCCACCATCCCTGTGCTGAGTTCCAAGAACTTTACACCTGCTGTGCCCATTATTAGGGGTTCCTACCATCCCTGTGCTGAGTTTCTGGGTCTGTACACCAGCTGTGCCCAATATGAGGGTTTCCTACCATTCCTGTGCTGATTTCCCAGGCCTCTGCACCTTCTGTGCCCATTATGAGGGGTCCCCAGCATCCCTGTACTGAGTTCCTGGGTTTGTACATCTGCTGTGCCCATTATGAGGGGTTCCCACCATCCCTGTGCCAAGTTCCCTTGTCTGTACCTCTGCTGTGCCCATTATGAGTGGTTCCCATCATCCCTGTGCTGAGTTGCCTTGTCTGTACACCTGCTGTCCCCATTATGAGGGATTCCCATCATCCATGTGCTGAGTTCCCAGGTTTGTACACCTGCTGTGCCCATTATGAGGGGCTCCTCCCATCCCTGTGCCAAGTTCCCAGGTCTGTACACCTGCTGTGCCTATTATGAGGACTTCCCACCATCCATGTGCCAAGTTCCCAGGTCTTTACTCCTGCTGTGTCCATTATGAGGGGTCCCCACCATCCCTGTGCTGAGTTCCCGGGTCTGTACACCAGCTGTGCCCATTATGAGGGGTTCTCACCATACCTTTGCTGAGTTCCCGGGTCTTTACACCTGCTGCGCCCATTATGAGGGGTTCCCACCATCCTTGTGCTGAGTTCCTGGGTCTGTACACCAGCTGTGCCCATTATGAGGGGTTCCCACCATCCCTGTGCTGAGTTCCAAGGACTTTACACCTGCTGTGCCCATTATGAGGGGTTCCCACCATCCCTGTGCCAAGTTCCCAGGTCTGTACACCTGCTGTGCCCATTATGAGGGGCTTATACCATCCCTGTGCCAAGTTTCCGGGTCTGTACACCTGCTGTGCCCATTATGAGGGGTTCCCACCATCCCTGTGATGAGTTCCCGGGTCTGTACTCCTGCTGTGCCCATTATGAGGGGTTCCCATTATCCATGTGCTGAGTTCCCAGGTTTGTACTCCTGCTGTGCCGATTATGAGGGGTTCCCACCATCCCTGTGCTCAGTTCATGGGTCTGTTCACCCGTTGTGCCCATTATGAGGGGTTCCCACCACCCCTGTGCTGAGTTCCAAGGACTTTACACCTGCTGTGCCCATTATTAGGGGTTCCTACCATCCCTGTGCTGAGTTCCTGGGTCTGTACACCAGCTGTGGCCCAATATGAGGGGTTCCTACCATTCCTGTGCTGATTTCCCTGGCCTCTGCCCCTTCTGTGCCCATTATGAGGGGTCCCCAGCATCCCTGTACTGAGTTCCTGGGTTTGTACATCTGCTGTGCCCATTATGAGGGGTTCCCACCGTCCCTGTGCTAAGTTCCCTTGTCTGCACTTCTGCTGTGCCCATTATGAGTGGTTCCCATCATCCCTGTGCTGAGTTGCCAGGTTTGTACACCTGCTGTGCCCATTATGAGGGGCTCCTCCCATCCCTGTGCCAAGTTCCCAGGTCTGTACACCTGCTGTGCCTATTATGAGGACTTCCCACCATCCATGTGCCAAGTTCCCAGGTCTTTACTCCTGCTGTGTCCATTATGAGGGGTCCCCACCATCCCTGTGCTGAGTTCCCGGGTCTGTACACCAGCTGTGCCCATTATGAGGGGTTCTCACCATACCTTTGCTGAGTTCCCGGGTCTTTACACCTGCTGCGCCCATTATGAGGGGTTCCCACCATCCTTGTGCTGAGTTCCTGGGTCTGTACACCAGCTGTGCCCATTATGAGGGGTTCCCACCATCCCTGTGCTGAGTTCCAAGGACTTTACACCTGCTGTGCCCATTATGAGGGGTTCCCACCATCCCTGTGCCAAGTTCCCAGGTCTGTACACCTGCTGTGCCCATTATGAGGGGCTTATACCATCCCTGTGCCAAGTTTCCGGGTCTGTACACCTGCTGTGCCCATTATGAGGGGTTCCCACCATCCCTGTGATGAGTTCCCGGGTCTGTACTCCTGCTGTGCCCATTATGAGGGGTTCCCATTATCCATGTGCTGAGTTCCCAGGTTTGTACTCCTGCTGTGCCGATTATGAGGGGTTCCCACCATCCCTGTGCTCAGTTCATGGGTCTGTTCACCCGTTGTGCCCATTATGAGGGGTTCCCACCACCCCTGTGCTGAGTTCCAAGGACTTTACACCTGCTGTGCCCATTATTAGGGGTTCCTACCATCCCTGTGCTGAGTTCCTGGGTCTGTACACCAGCTGTGGCCCAATATGAGGGGTTCCTACCATTCCTGTGCTGATTTCCCTGGCCTCTGCCCCTTCTGTGCCCATTATGAGGGGTCCCCAGCATCCCTGTACTGAGTTCCTGGGTTTGTACATCTGCTGTGCCCATTATGAGGGGTTCCCACCGTCCCTGTGCTAAGTTCCCTTGTCTGCACTTCTGCTGTGCCCATTATGAGTGGTTCCCATCATCCCTGTGCTGAGTTGCCAGGTTTGTACACCTGCTGTGCCCATTATGAGGGGCTCCTCCCATCCCTGTGCCAAGTTCCCAGGTCTGTACACCTGCTGTGCCTATTATGAGGACTTCCCACCATCCATGTGCCAAGTTCCCAGGTCTGTACACCTGCTGTGTCCATTATGAGGGGTTCCCACCATCCCTGTGCTGAGTTCCCAGGTCTGTACACCAGCTGTGCCCATTATGAGGGGTTCCCACCATCCCTGTGTTGAGTTCCCAGGTCTGTACACCTGCTGTGTTCATTATGAGGGGTTCTCACCATCCCTGTGCTGAGTTCCAAGGTCTGTACACCTGCTGTGCCCATTATGAGGGGTTCCCACCATCCCTGTGCTGAATTCCTGGGTCTGTACTCCTGCTGTGTTCATTATGAGGGGTTCCCACCATCCCTGTGCTAAGTTCCTGGGTCAGTACACCAGCTGTGCCCATTATGAGGAGTTCCCACCATCCCTGTGCTGAGTTCCCAGGTCTGTACACCTGCTGTGTTCATTATGAGGGGTTCCCACCATCCCTGTGCTGAGTTCCCAGGTCTGTACACCTGCTGTGCCCATTATGAGGAGTTCCCACCATCCCTGTGCTGAGTTCCCAGGTCTGTACACCTGCTGTGTTCATTATGAGGGGTTCCCACCATCCCTGTGCTGAGTTCCCGGGTCTGTACTCCTGCTGTGTTCATTATGAGGGGTTCCCACCATCCCTGTGCTAAGTTCCCGGGTCTGTACACCAGCTGTGCCAATTATGAGGCGTTCCCACCATCCCTGTGCTGAGTTCCTGGGTCTGTACACCTGCTGTGCCCATTATGAGGGGTTCCCATTATTCATGTGCTGGATTCCCAGGTTTGTACACCTGCTGTGCCCATTATGAGGGGTTCCCACCATCCTTGTGCCAAGTTTCCAGGTCTGTACACCTTCTGTGCCCATTATGAAGGGCTCCTACCATCCCTGTGCCAAGTTCCCAGATCTGTACACCAGCTGTGCCCATTATGAGGGGTTCCCACGATCCCTGTGCTAAGTTCCTGGGTCTGTACACCTGCTGTGCCCATTATGAGGGGTTCCCACCATCCCTGTGATGAGTTCCCGGGTCTGTACACCTGCTGTGCCCATTATGAGGGGTTCCCATTATCCATGTGCTGAGTTCCCAGGTTTGTACACCTGCTGTGCCCATTATGAGGGGCTCCTACCATCCCTGTGCCAAGTTCCCAGGTCTATACACCAGCTGTGCCAATTATGAGGGTTCCCACCATCCCTGTGCTGAGTTCCTGGGTTTGTACTTCTGCTGTGCCCATTATGAGGGGTTCCCATCATCCCTGTGCTGAGTTCCCAGGTCTGTACACCTGCTGTGCCCATTGTGGGAAGATCCGAGACGTATGAGAAGTCAGCGACTGACTCCGCTTTACCAACCCCATCCACAACTGATTCAAGGTGGACTGACTCCCTCCCAGTACCCTGTATTAAAAGTATATTTATAATCATGAAGACTTCATATAAATAGCAATAAAAACAGTTTGAAAAGTTATAAACTTGAAAACACAATTGCCCCAACCCCATTCTGTTTTTTTATTTGTTTTTTTAGTTTCGGATAGAGCAGGGAAGAGTTAGAACCCCCGCCAAGTTATTATTGCTGTCTGTGTCCTTGTTGGGGAGATTTTTCTTTAATACTCGTCATAGCATTGGAACAGGAAGTGAGGCGAATACTGCAATAAAAAAAAACCTGACTGTGGTCCAAACCCATCCACTGGTTATCCAGGCCACAAAAATAAGTGGAAAGTAAATTTTAAAGCTGAACTTTCGAGCAGGAAACTTTCATTTAAATATATTCCCCAATAGCCACATAGGTTATAAATCAATTTTGTGTGCACAAAATGCTTTTGCAAATCCAGATATTACCTTGCAAAGGTATCAGTGACACGATCACTGTGCTGTTCATAGAGCAGAGCTGTGGGAGGGGCCTGGTAGGCCTCACCCACTATTAGCTGCCTGCAGAGAACAGCAGGAGGAGGCGGAGACCAGACCAGTCTCCCTGCACAAGGAGAGAGAGCAGCAGTGAGCGGTCTTTATTACAGGAAGTCTCACACTGGATTACTGCACACATCTGGAAGAAATACTCAAAACGCACCAAGATTTAAGGAAGATCAATGGATGTAGATGATATTTACTGATCCCGACGTTCAGCTTTTATGTGAAGTCTGAGGAGTCGAGGCTCAGTTACAATGTGAAATAAAGTTTTAGTAAATAAAAAAAAGGGGGGGGATTTTTTTTTACCTGTTTATAGTTCAGCAGAAGGAGGACAAACCCAGAGACCAGGAGGACAGTCATTGGTCAGATGGACACCTGTAAAAACACAACCTGTGCCCCCAAAAATAAAGTCAGTGTCATCATCCAATCATATAAGAGAGCAGATAGACAAGGAGGGAAGGCTGGGAAGAGGAGTCATGAGATTCTCAAATTAACAAATGCACTTAAATTGATATTAAAGCTTTGTGTGCCCTGTGTAATGGATCTGCACAGAGGAGCCCCTCATCCTCCTCTTCTAGGGTCCCGCGCCGCCGTTCCTAGCTCCACCCCCCTGCCACTAAATACCCCCATAGCAAGCTGCAAGCCGCGCTCTGTGTGTCCATAAACTCAGCCCCACCCACCGCTCCCTCCTCACTGGCTCTTATTGATAGCAGCGGGAGCCAATGGCATTCCACAGCTACTAAACCCTGGTAAGGTGTTGTGGTGCAACCACAAAGGGAATAGTCTTTCAAAAATGTAACGAAACAGGAAATATAATAAACAGGTGGATGTGAACAGAAATAGTCCCTTTAGCCAATGTCCATGATAACCCTCTTAGGGAAAAGATTCCTTGTAACCCAAAGAGGGGGGTCTCCTTAGTTCTGGGTTCGTAGTCGGCGGGAAGGAGGTTGGCCCCCAGGCCCCTCCAGGAGCCCAAATCACAGTGGTTCCCGTGACAGTCACGTCCTCCATGTTTTCCCATGAACTCGTTGGGTGCCAAGTGCTGGGTCACATGAAAGGCCTACCCTTTGTACAGGGTCACCTTACTACACATGGGGTACCTCTGCTTTGTGCCGTCTTCACCAATGCCCTGGGACAAGGCTGAGGCTGCCGTGGGTGAAAAATCAACCTTAAGGTGGACCTCTACTCTTAGAGATGAACGTACACCATGAATGGTGATTGATGTACACTTGCATTTTGGAGGGACACGCTCAGCCAATATCCACATCCACCTGTCTAGCATTTCCACTACAATCCCCAGTAGTGGAGTGGGCACCACACGTGCCCTCAAACTCCTGAACCCCCATGCCTCTGTACAGGATGGGAACCTCTGCAATTGCTCTGGGAGACAGACCACTGGTGAACGGAGTACTGACAACAACTTCTCTCACTTGCACTCCTGTCGCCAGAGGCAAGTGAGAACCTATCCAGGACTGTGAGAAGCAGCGTGGGGTTGGGGCTTCAGGTCAGGAGCCTAACCAAGTTGCAGAGGTTCAGCCGGACGAGAAACCGAGTGTTGCCAGGGGTGAAGGAGAAGCAGTTGTCACATGGGACGACCACTCCTGTTACCAGAGACAAGTGAGGATCAAGGTCACGGGTAAAGGAGAAGCAGTTGCCACCAAGGGACAACCACTCCTGTTACCAGAGGCAAGTGAGGATCAAGGTCACGGGTAAAGGAGAAGCAGTTGCCACCAAGGGACAATCACTCCTGTTACCAGAGGCAAGTGAGGATCAAGGTCATGGGTAAAGGAGAAGCAGTTGCCACCAAGGGACAACCACTCCTGTTACCAGAGGCAAGTGAGGATCAAGGTCACGGGTAAAGGAGAAGCAGTTGCCACCAAGGGACAACCACTTATGTTATCAGAGGCCAGTGTATGGAAGTCTGTACCAAGTACCAGAGCAGCCTTTTTCATTAGCCGGGGACGGTGAAGAAGCAGGAAAGCTTCAGAAGAGTCAAATCAGGGACTCAGCAGGTAGCGTGGGTGAAGCTTGAGGAGTGTACAGTGGGTTAGCTGTGGAAGAGCTCAGGGGATTCAGCGGCGGCTGGGATCTCAAAGTCTAGAGAGAGATGGGGAGCTCAGTGTGAAGAACTACAGTAGGATACTGCGAGATGTGATAGAAGATCTACAATGGGATACTGTGAGTCACGTGTGCAGATCTATATTGACTGTTGAAGCTCAGTTGCTATAGGAGACAGCAGTTCTACCAAATACAGTGTGCTGCATCCAGCTTAACCACTTCCGGAACGCCCGCCGTCAGTTGAATACCGTTGTTATGGTAGCAGATAGCTACCATAACCCCGGTATCTTTTTTTTCTGCAGACGATTCTGCATCTGATAAAAGTGGTCTCAGCGGCGGATTCGCCGCGAGATCACTTTTATCAGCGGCGGGAGAGGTTCCCCCCCCCCCCCCCCCATCTGAAACTCTAGGGTCGGCGGCGACTTAGGGGACTCGAGAAGGT
>BLSH010121308.1:404356-422652 GCA_018402905.1 Glandirana rugosa | reverse complement strand
CAATGTACCTGTGTAACTATGTACCTGTGTAACAATGTAACTATGTAACTATGTAACTATGTAACTATGTACCTATGTAACAATGTGCCTATTTAACTATGAAACAATGTAACTATGTAACTATGTACCTGTGTAACTATGTAACAATGTACCTATGTAACTATGTACCTGTGTAACAATGTACCTATGTAACTATGTAACAATGTACCTATGTAACAATGTACCTATGTAACAATGTACCTGTGTAACTATGTACCTGTGTAACTATGTAACTATGTAACTATGTAACTATGTAACTATGTACCTATGTAACAATGTGCCTATTTAACTATGAAACAATGTAACTATGTAACTATGTACCTGTGTAACTATGTACCTATGTAACTATGTAACAATGTACCTATGTAACTATGTACCTGTGTAACAATGTAACTATGTAACTATGTAACAATGTAACTATGTAACAATGTACCTATGTAACTATGTACCTGTGTAACAATGTACCTATGTAACTATGTAACTATGTAACAATGTACCTATGTAACAATGTGCCTATTTAACTATGAAACAATGTAACTATGTAACTATGTACCTGTGTAACTATGTACCTATGTACCTATGTAACAATGTACCTATGTAACTATGTACCTGTGTAACTATGTACCTGTGTAACAATGTACCTATGTAACTATGTAACAATGTAACTATGTAACAATGTACCTATGTAACTATGTACCTGTGTAACAATGTACCTATGTAACTATGTAACAATGTAACTATGTAACAATGTACCTATGTAACAATGTACCTATGTAACAATGTAACTATGTACTTATGTAACAATGTACCTATGTAACAATGTACCTATGTAACTATGTAACTATGTATTTATGTAACAATGTACCTATGTAACAATGTACCTATGTAACAATGTAACAATGTACCTATGTAACTATGTAACTATGTAACTATGTAACTATGTAACAATGTACCTATGTACTTATGTAACAATGTACCTATGTAACAATGTACCTATGTACTTATGTAACAATGTACCTATGTAACTATGTAACAATGTAACTATGTATTTATGTAACAATGTAACTATGTAACAATGTACCTATGTAACAATGTACCTATGTAACAATGTAACAATGTACCTATGTAACTATGTAACAATGTACCTATGTAACAATGTAACTATGTACTTATGTAACAATGTACTTATGTAACAATGTACCTATGTAACAATGTAACTATGTACTTATGTAACAATGTACTTATGTAACAATGTAACTATGTAACAATGTACCTATGCACCTATGTAACTATGTAACAATGTACTTATGTAACTATGTAACAATGTAACACTGTACCTATGTAACTATGTAACAATGTAACTATGTAACAATGTAACTATGTAACAATGTACCTATGTAACTATGTAACAATGTAACTATGTAACAATGTACCTATGTAACTATGTAACAATGTAACTATGTAACAATGTACTTATGTAACTATGTAACAATGTACCTATGTAACTATGTAACAATGTAACTATGTAACAATGTACTTATGTAACTATGTAACAATGTAACTTGTGAAAACTCCATCGGTTTTTGTCTGTGATCAGAGGTGACAGAGGTGATGAAATGAGCGATCCGCTGTCTCGGGGATGAAATGAGCGATCCGCTGTCTCGGGGTCCCCCACACCCCAGCATTATTTCGCTCGGTGTAGATGAGGAGCGCCTGATTTGCATGACGATCGCCTGGAGGGAAGTGAAAGCGAAACGATGAAAGAATTGACATTTAAAGAGACGGCGGCGGTGCCGGGAGAATCTCTGGGAGGTTTTATTCCCGGGTCGGCTCTTTGTTTCTCGCATTGTTTGGGTTGTCAGGGCTGGGAATTGGCCGTCCTCCCGTAGAATGAGAGCTCCCAGGGACTTCGTGTTTTCTGAGACGACCTCTCCAAGCCGCGGTCGCTTGGATGTTTTCTGCTGAATATTTCCTGTCTGAGGCGTCTGATGAAGGGCGTGACAGGCGGGGAACAGAAACCAAAATCAAAAAGTGGCGGGGAGGGTCGGTGAAATCTGAACAGAGGTGGCTGAGGATGAGCCGAGGTCGTCAGGTAAGTCAATCTTCCAGCAGCCGGGGATGTAGATGGCATCCAAGGGCACCTCCCTGGGGCTGGCGCAGCTCACAGCTGCACTGGATGTAGGAAGCTCCGCTTATTACCGGGCACTGCTCTATGGCCCATTCTACTCTGCTAGAGCCTCACACACACGGGACGATGGTCGTATACAACAGGTCGTACGAACAACCATTGTATGCGATATTGATCGTTCGTATGCGCGATTAGAACAGCCGACGTACGACGGTCGTACAACGGGAGTTGTATGAGCAGACTAGAAAACTTGGTCGTACCAACAAGCGCTCATACGACTGTTGTATGCGATATCGATCGTTCGTATGCGCGATTAGAACAGCCGACGTACGACGGTCGTACAAGGGAGTTGTATGAGCAAACTAGAAAACTTGGTCGTACTAACAAGCGCTCATACGACCGTTGTATCGTGTGTACAGAGCAGTTGGTACAGCAAGTTGTATTGTGCAAACCACGCATGCTCAGAAGTCAGGAACGGCCGGATGCTAATTACATGCACCTGAACGTTCTTTCTGTGGTCGTACGATCGTGTAGTGCAGTCAGTATGCAAGTTACATTATCCAGCATACGATTTGAGAGGATTGTACGTACGATCGTCGTCCCGTGTGTACGAGGCTTAACTGTATTGGGCTAAAACCCATAATAATACTATTTAAAATATCAATTCCAATGTTTTATTTAGACCTTTCTTTTTTTTATTATCCTAATTTTTTTTTTTCTTTTGAATATTTTTTTAATACCTATAATAATAGTATTTCATAAATTCCAATGTTTTATTTATACCTTTCTTTTTTTTATTTTACTATTTTTTTTTATTGAATATTTTTTTTAATACCTATAATAATAGTATTTCATAAATTCCAATGTTTTATTTATACCTTTCTTTTTTTTATTTTACTATTTTTTTTTATTGAATATTTTTTTAATACCTATAATAATAGTATTTCATAAATTCCAATGTTTTATTTAGACCTTTCTTTTTTTTATTATACTAATTTTTTTTTCTTTTGAATATTTTTTTTAATACCTATAATAATAGTATTTCATAAATTCCAATGTTTTATTTAGACCTTTCTTTTTTTTATTTTACTATTTTTTTTTTCTTTTGAATATTTTTTTTAATACCTATAATAATAGTATTTCATAAATTCCAATGTTTTATTTAGACCTTTCTTTTTTTTATTATACTAATTTTTTTTTTTCTTTTGAATATTTTTTTTAATACCTGTAATAATAGTATTTCATAAATTCCAATGTTTTATTTATACCTTTCTTTTTTTATTTTACTATTTTTTTTTATTGAATATTTTTTTTAATACCTATAATAATACTTTTTCATATATGAATTCCAATGTTTTATTTCACATACCTTTCTTTTTTTTATATTTTATTTAATTCTATATTTTCATATACAATATCACCAAAAGTATTGGGACGCCTGGCTTTACACGCACATGAACTTTAATGGCATCCCAGTCTTAGTCCGTAGGGTTCAATATTGAGTTGACCCTCCCATTGCAGCTATAACAGCTTCAACTCTTCTGGCAAGGCTGTCTGCAAGGTTTAGGAGCGTCTATGGGAATGTTTGACCACTCTTCCAGAGGAGCATTTGTGAGGTCAGGCGCTGATGTTGGATGAGAAGGCCTGGCTCGCAGTCTCTAATTCATCGTATAGGTTTGAGGTCAGGAGTCTGTGCAGGCCAGTCAAGTTCCTCCACTGCAAACACGCTCATCCATGTCTTTATGGACCTTGCTTTGTGCGGTGGTGCGCAGTCATTTTGGAACAGAAAGGGGCCATCCTCAAACTCTTCCCACAAAGCTGAGAGCACTAAATTGTCCAAAATGTGCTTGTGCTGTGTAATTAGACCCCCTATTATCATATGAAATACTTGGCTGATCCTGCCTGGTTCTGCCCTCCCCTCTGTATGCTGACCGCAGTATATCATGGCTGTTGAGCCCTGACACCGTGGTCAGTTTATGTGCCTCCGTCATCTGCAGCTCTCCTGTGTCCTCTCTCCCCCCTCACCTCCCTCCCTGCCTGTCAGCTCTGTCCACTTCACGATCCTCCCCTCCCTCCCTGCCTGTCAGCTCTGTCCACTTCATGATCCTCCCCTCCCTCCCTGCCTATCAGCTCTATCCACTTCATGATCCTCCCCTCCCTCCCTGCCTATCAGCTCTGTCCACTTCATGATACTCCCCTCCATCCCTGCCTGTCAGCTCTGTCCACTTCACAATCCTCCCCTCCCTCCCTGCCTGTCAGCTCTGTCCACTTCACGATCCTCCCCTCCCTCCCTGCCTGTCAGCTCTGTCCACTTCACGATCCTCCCCTCCCTCCCTGCCTGTCAGCTCTGTCCACTTCACGATCCTCCCCTCCCTCCCTGCCTGTCAGCTCTGTCCACTTCTCGATCCTCCCCTCCTGCTGCTCTCATAATACAATAACCTTGCAACAATCTCCTCTGCTATGGTAAATAATGTTCCCAGTGCATTCGTTTTTTTTTTTTTTAAATGCTGCTGTGTACCTGCTTTTAGAGCGCCGATTGGCTCTCTGATATCAGATACACAGCAGCAAAACAAATGCCCTGGGGGGCATTTATTTACCATAGAAGAGGGGAGAGTTGCATGGCTTAAAAACTACTTTAAGGCTCAATTCACATCAATGCATTTTGCTTTTCAGCATTTTTTTCACTGCCTTTTGCTGTGCTTTCCGTGGGTTTTTAACGCAATTTTGCTGCAATTTTCCAATGAAATTTTTTTTGGGGGAAAATGTTGTTGCTAGGCAGATTAAAAATGCAAATCGCGGTAAAAACGCAGCACTTTTTTCTTGCATGCCCATTGAAGTCTATTGCATGAAAAACACTGCTTTTCTCATGAAAAAAGTCCCCGACCCTTTCCAAAAACGCAGAGGCACAAAAAAGCATTGATGTGAACGCGTTCCATAGGAACCCATGTTAAAAAAAAATTCCCTGCATTTCTGCAAACTGCAAAATGCATAAAAAAAACCCACTCAGTGTGATTGGAGCCTTAGAGCTCCCTTCACTGGAACTAAGGGGCCAAGCCCCACCCCTGGAAAACAACCCCCACACCATAATCCCCCCTCCACCAAATTATTTGGACCAGAGCACAAAGCAAGGTCCATAAAGACATGGATGTGCGAGTTTGGGGTGAAGGAACTTGTCTGGCCTGCACAGAGTCCTGACCTCAACAAGACAGAACACCTTCGGGATGAATTAGAGCGGAGACTGTGAGTGGGCTGTCCTAGCGCACATTAACGCACATAAGATGTAAATGGGTCCTTAACCACTTCAGCCCCGGAATGTTTTACCCTCCCCCTTAATGACCAGGTCATATTTTGCGATACGGCGCTGCGTTACTTTAACTGACAATTGCGCGGCCGTGCGACGTCGTACCCAAATAAAATTGATGTCCCACAAATAGAGCTTTCTTTTGGTGGTATCACCTCTGCGTCATTTCTGATCCCCGCTATAAACAAAAAAAGAGAGCGACAATTTTGAAAAAAAAATATCTATTTTTTATTTTATGCTAAAAAAATCCAATAAAAAAAAATTTAAAAATCGAATTTCTTCATCAGTTTAGTATTAGTAGTAGTATTCCGCTATTCCGCTACATATTTATGGTAAAAAAAAAATCCCAATAAGCATCTATTGATTGGTTTGCGCAAAAGTTATAGCGCCTACAAACTATGGGAGTTTTTTTATGGAATTTTTAGTTATTTATTTATTTTTAACCTCTTCAGATCTGCGCTATAGCCGATTGATGGCTACAGCACAGATCTCCTTTGCCGTGGCGGGTTACATGTTGGGGGGTTACATGTTGGTGGTTTACATGTTGGCGGGTTACATGTTGGCGGGTTACATGTTGGGGGGTTACATGTTGGGGGGTTACATGTTGGCGGGTTACATGTGGGCGGGTTACATGTTGGCCGGTTAAATGTTGGCGGGTTAAATGTTGGCGGGTTACATGCTGGCGGGTTACATGCTGGCGGGTTACATGTTGGCGGGTTACATGTTGGCGGGTTACATGTTGGGGGGTTACATGTTGGGGGGTTACATGTTGGCGGGTTACATGTTGGCGGGTTACATGTTGGGGGGTTACATGTTGGCGGTTACATGTTGGGGGGGTTACATGTTGGGGGGTTACATGTTGGTGGGTTACATGTTGGTGGGTTACATGTTGGCGGGTTACATGTTGGCGGGTTACATGTTCGTGGGTTACATGTTGGCGGGTTACATGTTGGTGGGTTACATGTTGGTGGGTTACATGTGGGGGGTTACATGTTGGCGGGTTACATGTTGGTGGGTTACATCCAATTCAAAATAAATGGCAAATAAAGTGCAACATGTCTGTGTTAGCACAGTGGTGTTAACGGGCCCCTAGGGAGATGCCGGGGTCCCTGCAGAGGAGAGGTGAAGGGGCTCTGTGTTCTGTAGTGAAGGTTTAGGGCCCAAGTGCGGCTTCTGGGTCCGCCTGGGGAATAATGAAAGGAAAGTCTGCAGGCTGCAGAACAAAACAGACAGCATTATCTTATGTACTGTGTATCTTTTTGGCCTCTGAAATCTTCCTTTGGTACACTTTAACCGCTTAATGCCCGCCCTGCGCATATATTCTGCGGCATGGCGGCCCTCCTGTGTGAAATCACGTACAGGTACCTGTAGGGTTGCCATCTGTCCGGGATTCGCCCGGACACATGATTCAAAACCCCGGACTATCCGGACGAATCCCGGACAGATGGCAACCCTACAGGTACCTGTATGTGATTTCGCACAGGAGGGCCGCCATGCCGCAGAATATATGCAGTAGGAAGGTGGCGGAGGCCATGTTGATACACCCGCAGTAGGAAGGTAGCGGAGGCCATGTTGATACACCCTGCAGTAGGAAGGTAGCGGAGGCCATGTTGATACACCCCGCAGTAGGAAGGTAGCGGAGGCCATGTTGATACACCCCGCAGTAGGAAGGTAGCAGAGGCCATGTTGATACACCCCGCAGTAGGAAGGTAGCGGAGGCCATGTTGATACACCCCGCAGTAGGAAGGTGGCGGAGACCATGTTGATACACCCCGCAGTAGGAAATTAGTGGAGGCCATGCTGGTACACCCTGCAGTAGGAAGGTGGCACCCCGCAGTAGGAAGATGGCGGAGGCCATGTTGATACACCCCACAGTAGGAAGGTGGCGGAGGCCATGTTGATACACCCCGCAGTAGGAAGGTGGCGGAGGCCATGTTGATACACCCCGCAGTAGGAAGGTAGCGGAGGCCATGTTGGTAGCATTACTGATATCAATATATTATATTTATTTATATCCGCTCACTTTATTGCTAAAATTACCATGAAATTCAAGACGTAGCTGGGTGTAGTAAGATGTCCTTCTGACTGCAGATGTTCTGTCAGATTAGCCAAACTGGTAGCGGTGGAACGCATGCACAGCTGACAGAACGTCACTTCCGTTACCTTATCTGATGAGTTTGCTAATCTGATAGAACACCGGCAACTTCACTACCAGATTTGTACAGATGTATCAATTTTTATTTCATTATATCAAAAGAGAACACATACATTGTATTGTATTTCAAAATAAACTCATATATAAAACCGAGCAGAATCTATCCCCTGCGTGTTTGTAGTAACAGGCAGTAAAATGCGTGTTTTAGGCCCCATTCACATCTTGCAGCTCCAAAATGCTGGAGGAGAAAAAAAGAATCAATTATTATCAATGGAGAGGGTTAACATCTCCACTCCAAGCCGCCTGAAGCTCCAAAAAAGTTCTGGAGCTCGAATCGGGCAGATTGATGCGTTTTTGAAGCGTTTTTAGTTCCGTAGAAATGCATTGAAACTGGGGGTGCACCGAAATAAAAATTCCAGCGCCAAAACCAAAAATTCAGGAGGCACTTGGCTAAAAAAAAACGAAACTGACAGTTTTTTTTTTCATTTAAATTAATTTAAGTGGCTGGGGTTTTTGCATGGAAGAGAATGGGATGCAATTTTGCATTGAAGTCAATAGGCGGTGTTTTTACATTGAAGTTAATAGGGGACTTTTTGCATTGAAGTCAATAGGGGGTGTTTTTACATTGAAGTTGATGGGACACAAATTTGCATTGAAGTTCATGGGACGCAATTTTGCATTGAAGTCCACGGGACGTAAATTTGCACTGAAGTCAATAGGATGCAATTTTGCATTGAAATCAATGGGATGTGAATTTGCATTGAAGTCAACGGGACGCAATTTCGCATTGAAGTCAACGGGACGCAATTTCGCATTGAAGTCAACGGGACGCAATTTCGCATTGAAGTCATCGGGATGTGCATTTTGACGCACATTTTTGAGTGTTTTTCTGCTTTAATGCAATAATTAAGGGAAAATAAATAATAATAAATAATGAAATAAATAAATATAAATGCAAAACCCTAACCCCAACCCTTAACCCTAATATTATCCCTAACCCTAATATTAAGCTCTAACCCCCAGCACTAATTTTAACCCCTAACCTAACAAAACAAATTACATAACCAATAAGTAAATAAATGAATAATAAATAAATAAACCCCTAACCTTTAACCACTTAAAAGAGAAGTATTTTTTGTTTTTTCCCCCATCTATACTTAGCTGGGTGGATAGTCACAGCTCTCTGCTCATCTCCCTCCCCGCTCATTGGATCTCTGAGCTGTGGAGGGGCGGAGTGGCTGGCTCTGGCTCTCAGTGGCTTGCTGCGAGGCTGAGACGGGTGTCAGCCCAGGCACCTGGTGGATTCAGACTCCTTGGTCGGGATGAAGCAGTGCCTGGATCCGTGATGTCAGCAGAGAGATAACTGCAGTCCGCTCTCTGCTGAATATGGGTCACAAACCGGATTGCACTCCTGTGATCCATAGGAGAAGCCCAGCTAAATGCACTTTGGCTGGACTTCTCCTTTAACCACTTCAGCCCCGGAAGGATTTCCCACTTCAGGACCAGAGCCCTTTTTGCGATTCGGAGCTGCACCGCTTAAACTGACAATTGCGCGGTCCTGCGATGTTGTACCCTAATTAAATTTGCGACCTTTTTTCCCCATAAATAGAGCTTTCTGGCTCTGTTACAGGGCATCGCGAGTCGCCGGCGAACTGGGGTTGCCACATCATCCCTTTAATCCATTTGTTTAAAGAGGAAGTAAACCCAGATTGGGTTTACTTCCTCTACATACCCCTGTAAATTAGAAGCATAATGGGCTACTATGCATCGCATTATGTGCCACTTACCTGCAAACGAAGCCTGCGACGTCCAGCGATGTCCCCTGTGCAGACAGCGTCCATCTTTAGCCCCTCTTCCTTCCGGCGGCCGCGATTTCCGGCTCTGTGACTGGCCGGAGTCACGTGACGTCGTTCCCGCGGGAGCCGCCAGTAACGGCACAGTCTCAGTGGAGAAACGGCACGGAGGCTGTTTCTTCACTGCGCATGTGCCGAAATGACGTCGGCACATCTAGAACACTGCATATCTCCTGAACCGTGCAGGTTTGGGAGATATGCAGGGCACCTAGAGGTAAGCCTTAATCTAGGCTTACCTGTAGGTTAAAGTGGTTGTCATGGGTTGACAACCACTTTAAGGTGGTAATTAAACTCACTTGGCGCCTTATCTGCATTAAATTAGCCTCAGAACAACTTGTGTAATTCATAGGTGTCCTGGATTAAGGCACCATTCACACAGGGGCGACTGTCGCTCCGACTTGGGTAGCCTCAAGTCGCCCCAGGTCGCTTGACATCTGAAATCCCATTGAAATGAATGGGAGCCGTCTTAATGTACACTACTGAAGTCGGAACGACTTCAGAAAAGGTTCCTGTACTACTTCTAGGCGACTTCTATCCGACTTGTGCCCATAGAATTGAATAGAAGTCGCCTCCAAGTCGGATCCCCCATCTAAATAAAAGCGACTTTGTAGTGAAAAGAATAGAATTTATTTTTAGGCAACCCCCTCCCTCCCTTTTCTGATTGGTCAAGGCAAAGTCGCCTGGAAAAAGTCGTGTTGTAAAGTCGCCTCAAGTCCCTGGAAGTCGCGCTGGAAGTCGCGCTGGAAGTCGCGCTGAAATTGCCTAGCAAAGTCGCGTCGAAGTCGGGTCGCCCCTGTGTGAATGCAGCCTAAAGGGATGATGTGGCAAGCGAACATCGAGTCCGCCCAACTCGTGGCCCCGCTGAGGGCCCCGCCCCCCCCATGAGCCCCCTAGTGCCCCTAGAGCCCACTAAAGTGACGACTATAAGCGGCGATTCGCGGGACAGAGTTGTACGGCGGTCGGCAAGTGGTTAAGTGTAGCTTCAGCCAAAAAACGATTTAAACTTTTAGGATAGCATAGGGAAGGGGTAACACCCCTTTAATGTTTGTTTTGCTGTCTATGTTTCTGTTCAGAAGATTTCACCTCACTTCCTGTCCCAATGATAATTGGATTTTGAACATTTTGGGTTGTTGTGGAAATAAACCTTGGTGATAAAGTGTCAGTGGAGACAACTTTTTCCCATAATAACTCTTACAGGAGTGAATTTCTACTTCCCAGGGGGAGATTTCCTCTCACTTCCTGTTGTCTCCCTCCATTTATAAGTAGGAGTCGTTTGTAAGTCGGATGTTTGTAGCTAGGGGGTCGCCTGTATTACTTACAGTCAGGCTGTGGTTAACCTCATCCATTTCTGGGCGTTTGTCCAATTTAGCATCTTACACCTTATCTATATGCACAAGACTGAATAACTTGTGACACCACACCCTGGATTTAATATTTAAATGGGTTGAGCTTTAGATTTGCTTCCCATTTCAGCTTTAGGGCTTGTACACTTTAGGCATAAACAAAGAAAAATAAACTTTTTTATTCACCTCTATGTCAGCCTATGTGGCCATGCAGACATAGGCATTTGCAGGTGTATTAGAGCAGAAGCGTTTAGAGCAGTGGTTCTCAACTCCGGTCCTCAGGACCCACCAACAGGCCAGATTTTAAGTATTGCCTTGGGGAGATGCAGACTAGAATACTGCAATCACTGAGCAGCAAATTATATCACCTGTGATGTATTTCAGTTATCCTGCAAACCTGGCCTGTTAGTGGGTCCCGAGGACCGGAGTTGAGAACCACTGGTTTAGAGTTTCAAAAAGAAAAAAAAAATTATCATTCGTGAGTTGAATGCATGTAGATTTGCCTAAACTCTGGGAACATTCAGTTCTTGAGCACTCATTCATTCCAATAGCCAAAAAAAACCCAGAGTTAGACTTACCGGCAACTCAGTTTCTAGGAGTCGTAGAGGACAGCACCGGAGAGACGAGCGCCAACCCCGGAGGCAGGAAGTCTAAATAGTTAAGTCTTTAAAGGGTGGCTGCACATCCCCCTTCCTCGTCCTTCATCCGAGTTCCTTCATCCGAGTTCCTTCATCCCTGGAACAGTTTCTGAAACAACAAAAACACTGCTCCAAGGTTATAACAGCATGTAGAGAGGGAATCCCTGCTGTCCTGGATGACTCCTAGAAACCGATAAGTCTAACTCTGGTTTTCTCCAGTCGTCTGTCCAAGACAGCACAGGAGAGGATCAACGATAACTTACCAGATTAGGGGGAGACTACCGCCTGAAGGACCTTCCTCCCAAATGCCTCTAATGCTTAATGAAAGTGGAGTAGGTTGACCACGTTGCTGCTCGACAAATTTGTTCTGGTGTCGCCCCAGCTCGCTCCGCCCAAGAAGCTGACAGCACCAGCATAGAATGAGCCATTGGCGAAAAGGGGCACTCCTTATTCAATATTTTGTAAGTTTCCATGATTGCCTGCTTGATCCAATGGGCTATAGTGTTTTTCAGAGCTTGAAACCCGGGTTTATTACCAGAATGAAAAATAAAAAGGGCATTCGATTTCCTAATGCCTTTGGACCAGGGCTGGCCCAAGACATTGTGCTGCCTGGGTCCAAGAATGAAATGCTGCCACCCCCACCCCCCTCCTCAAAAAAAATCATGCCCACCAGAAGGCCACCACATCCATTATTTTATATCAAGATAATTAAAACTAAAATTAAATTTATCAGGAAGTCAGATTTACATGCAACAGCACCTTGTCTATATGCAAAATTATATGACATGCCATTATGTTCAATTCCAAGGGGCGGGCTAGGGCAGTATATGGGAATGTGGAGCGGCCCGGGGGGCAGTTGTCATCGTGACACACAAACCTGCTGGTAAAAAAATATTGGTCGTCAATTTGATGGGTAAATAGAAGAGAAGGAGAGGAGAGGTGGCCATGGTTCAATTTGTTGCCCCTCTCAAAGTGCTGCCTGGGTCCAATGGACCCACCTGGACCCATGGTAGGGCCGGCCCTGCTTTGGACAACTCCAAATAATGCAAGACGCAAGCCCTCACCTTTAGTTGGTGGAAATCTGCTTCTTTAGGATTGGTCCGAGATGCACAGAAGGAAGGCAAGACAATCTCCTGCGCCCTGTGGAATCTTGAGGACACCTTCAATCAGCATGCATTACTAGTCTGTCCTCAAAAAATTTGTAGGTAAGGCTCTGTAATAGGAAGCTCATTAATGCGTCTGACTGTCGAGATTGCAAGCAGAAAGGCAGTTTTTAGAGTAATCCACTTTAATGATAAGTCTTCACCTTTTGAACATTTTATCCATCCCTGTGACACAATTGCCAAATCCCATTTTGGCAGAATCCTGAATGGAACATGCCTGATCAT
This sequence comes from Glandirana rugosa, assembly GCA_018402905.1. Classification (NCBI taxonomy): domain Eukaryota; kingdom Metazoa; phylum Chordata; class Amphibia; order Anura; family Ranidae; genus Glandirana; species Glandirana rugosa. The sequence goes on along the minus strand of BLSH010121308.1, from coordinate 409,807 downwards.
GCTGACTTGAGGATCTAATGCCAGGCGGTTGTTCCAAGAACACAGATAAGGCTGCCACTTGAACCTTTGGTGTACTAACGTCCAACCCTCGGTACGATCCATCTTGCAAAAATTCCAAGATGGCCGGAATACCTGCAGACACTTTCCTACTTTACAAAACTTAAAAATAAATGGCTTGTGTAAACTTCTTCCTACTGGATAGGATTGTGCTCACTACCCTATCTGAAAGCCCCTTAGACTTCAGGAGGCTTTCTTCAGATGCCAAGCTGACGGTTTTAGACTTTGTATTTTCGGCAACGAAACCGGGCCCTGGGATAACAGATCTTCCTTCTCGGGGAGCATGAAGGGAGGTTCTTCCGCCAGACTTAACAGTGTGGAAAACCTCGCTCTCTTCAGCCAACACGGTACCACCGGAATCATTGTGATGTCTTCCTGTACAAACTTCCTCAAGACCAGAAGAATAAGTCTGAATGGGAGAATGGCATAGCAAAGATGAAATGCCCATTTCTGAGCCAGGGCATCTATCCCCTTGACCCGGTCCTCTCTTTCCACCGAAAAGTATGTTGGAACTCTCGCATTTGACTTGGTGGCAAGTAAATCTACCTGTGGAAGGCCCCATTTCTCTGTAATTAGCTGAAAGACATCCCCGTTCAATGACCATTCTGATTCATGAACCCGATGGCGACTCAGCTAGTCTGCCAGACGATTGTCCACCCCCTTGAAATGAACTGCTGAGATCGAATACAGGTTTACCTCTGCCCAAGTAAGAATGGTGTTTGCCAGGCATATAAGGGATGAACACTGCGTACCTCCCTGTTTGTTGATATAAGAGACTGCTACTATGCTGTCTGAAATGACTTGAACATCGTGATCCCTCACCTCCTTGGCAAATGCTCTCAGAGCCTCCCAAACAGCCTCCAATTGGCTGATCTTTGGAACTGCGCTCTGGACCAGAATCCTTGGGCCACTTTTGTTTCTAAATGGGGCCCCCCATCCCCAGGTGCTGGTGTCTGTGGTGATACAAACGGACACCGGAAAGGACCATAGAAGACCCCGAGTGAGATTTTTCTCGTCCATCCACCACCACAGAGATCTCTTGGTTTTTGGGGATAAGCGGAAGGTCCCATCCAACGACTGTTGACTCCCATCCCAGTTCCTCAAGATGTCAGCCTGGAGACATTTGAAATGGGCCCTGGCCCACAGAACCATTAGGATTGTTGTTGCCGAAAGACCTAGACTTGACATGGCTGTACGGACGGACACCGTCAGATAGCTTTGAAAACAAGCAGCTGTTTCCTTTACTTTTTTCACGTTCTCCTCTATGAGGTAAACCTTCTTCATTACTGAATTCACTCTGACACTTTGTATCCTAATTAGCGCAGGTAAGGTTAAATTTTTCTCTGTTTATCAACCATCCCAAGTCCTCCAGGAAAGGAATGGACACCCACAGATCCCTCTGTATTTGGAGCATGGTGGGGGCAAAAAATAAAAGGTCGTCCAAGTATGGGATGACTGAAATTCCCTTAAGTCTCAGCGGAGCTAGTGCCTCTGTCTGGACTTTTATAAAGATCCTGGGGAATGAGGACAGGCCGAAAGGCAGGGCCCCAAACTGGAGGTGGCGTACGTTGTTTTCCCACTTGATTGCCACCCTCAAGAACTTTTTGTGACTCCTCGTGGATCAGGAAGTGTAAATACGCGTCCCTCAAATCAAGGGAAGCCATAAAGCATTTTGGAGGTAAAATTGCTTTTACCGTAAGGATTGTTTCCATTCTAAATTTTTTGTAAATCACTCCCTTGTTCAGTGGTTTTAAATTCAAAATTTGGCGGAATTTGCCAGACGGTTTTTATATAACAAAAATGTGCGAATAGAAACCTTCATTTATCGCCTGTAGCGGCACCAGAATAAGAACCCACTGGTCCATCAGGTCGGCCAGTATGAGATCCAAGAACTGGCACCTTCTGAGGATCCCTGGGAGGGGAGGTTATGAACGTTCTAGAGGGAGGAGTGCCCTTGAACTCTATCCGATAACCCTGCCTGATTATCCTCAGTATGAACACATTTGGGGCAATCTTTTCCCACTGTGGAAGGAAGAGCCCCAATCTCCCTCCCACCGGAAGTCATTGGGGTTTTGGGTTTTTTTACGACAGGAAAAGAGGATACCTGCCTGTCTTCTGTTTCCCCCTCCTCCACTGCACCATTATTTTTAACCAGAAAAGCATTCTTTTTGTCCGCTGTCCAGTCTAAAACCTTCTCCCGGTTTGGTTTGAACAAAGGGTCCCCTTCAAAAGGAATGCCACAGAGCCTTACCTTTGAGGCTGGATCTCCTGACCAGGATTTTAACCACAGAGTCCGGTGAGAAAAGTTTGCCAGGGCTGCGGCTTTAGCCAAGAGCTTGACAGACTCCGCCGAGGCATCTGCCTTATAACCTGCTGCTTTCTGCAGCATAGGGTGCGAATCCAGGATTTCCTTCCAGGTGGGCTTGTAATTGGTCCAGCCAGACCTCTAGGTTGCGGCCACTATGTCGTAGCCATTGCCGGCTTTAAATTAGCCATGACTACTTCCCATGATCATTTCAATAACACCTCCATTCTTTTGTCCCATGTCCTCAAATGAGGGGTCCTTTGACTTTGAGCATTGTGAAAAATCTGCGTCCAATTCCGGAACTTTGTTCCACACACAAGAGGGGGAAAAGGGGGAAGCTCCTTTTCAGGCTCTTGGGAAAAACACAACTTTTCTCATCTTCCACCCACTCCTTCTTGATGGAGTCTGACAATGCGCTATGTACCAGGATTACCCTGCCTTTTTTCTCCTTCGGGGTCTGGCTCATTTGATCATATGCTGGAAATGTAACACTCCCATTGGCTGTGCCCTAAACCAAACTGTCAAACCATCCAATGGCTGGTGTCATTGCTGATGATATGGGCAGCATCATGGCAGTTGTAGATTAAACAGAGGCCAAGATGGCAGCTTCTTGGCTGAAAAGGATAGGAGGGTTTACTACCAATAAATTATGCCTAGCAAGGCAACCACCTCAGGGCTGCTGATAGAAATCACGGGGCTCCCCTCCTCCAAAACTATCAATTGAGATTTTTGGTAATATGCAATGCCCACAATGCTATGCTTTGCAGCCATGGCAGAAATTATACCCTGATTGAAATAGACCCATTCAAGTGAATAGTGGCACGGAGGCAATATCTACACCCCAACTGGTACCGTGACTGGTACCAATCACTCACTGTGCTCATTCAAGGTGGTGTGCTCTCAGCAGCTGCTGGCGGGAGAGGAGGCAAAACAACAGCACTGCAGGAAAAAAGGGGTCACATAGGGGTCCCAGACAACAGGGGGGAAAGGGCGCAGATACTAAAACCAATCCCCCTGCAGTGCAGCTGAAGGAAGAAAAGAAAAGTAGAAGCTGGCAGCACAGCACAAGTGTCAGCAATAAGGCAGTACTGCTGGCCCTCCAGCTCGGCAGGAGCCCGGGCCCCCCTTTTGAACTGATGAGGCCTGGGCCCAGTACAGAAGGGCTGGCTGTACTGCCTTATCAGTGGCCCTGATCCACCTCCCCGAGTGATAGCTTGTATCTAGGTGATTTTGTCCCTTTTTCCAGAGGGTCCTTGGATGAAGTTGCTTCACTCAGCTTCTCCAAGGAATCTGGATCTTTGTCTCCTGTTTCGTCACCCTCCTCTGGGGCTGAAACAAGGGCTAATTCCGCTTGCTGGTTAGGGGTCTCAAGGTTCGTCAACCTTGACTTAATTGCTGACATTTCCTTATTCACACCCGAAAATAAGTCCTTGCACACCCCTGCTGACTCTTTGTATACCAATTTGTCTATACATTGCCAGCCCTCCTTAAATTCAACTGAACATGAAATGCACCTCTTCCTCCCCCTTGACTTCTCCGGGTTCTTTGGGCTGAGTCTGGAACAAGAAGGGAAAAAGCCATCAGCCACACACTATCTTAACCAAGGTGCACCTTCACCAACACCTCTGTGTTTCCTAACCAGCTCCCAGGTGGAATTCTCAAGGCGCCTATCCAGCCTAAATAAATTGGAGGGAGAGCTCTGGGCTACACCCGCCTGCCTCCCTGCCCCCCCAACCCAGTAGGCCAAATGACCCCAGCCTTTGCCTAGGTGAGCTGGGGCGGCACTACTGCCACTTAGGGTTGCCACCTCATCCCTTTAATCCAGGACACATATTAATTACACAGGTTCTGTGGTTGATTAAGGTGGTAATTAAACTCACTATGTGCCTTATCTGCATTAAATTAGCCACAGAACCTGTGTAATTAATGTGTCCTGGGTTAAAGGGATGATGTGGCAACCCTACTGCTCCTCTAAAAAGGGCGCGGCTTCCGGCACGTCACTTCCGGTTCCAGGTCCTGCGGGAGCGTGGACGCCAGACCCAATGGCGGTTTATTTAAATACCAGTCACAAGCAGCTGGCGGTCCTGGGATCCCTGTGACCAAGTGCAGTGGCGCATTGCTGCAGGAGGAGGACCAGGACTGCGCCAGAACTCGAGGCCCGTGCCCACTTACCACAGTGCTCTCACCGGAAACTGCACTCCCTGAGCTAGTAAGGAAAACAAGCGCCGGGCCCAGCCTCCTCTGCAGCCTGACCGGCGGGCCCATAGTCCACTGCAGTCTCTGACTACAGGTAAAACCTCCCCCCCAGGGAGCCCCCCTAGGCTCTGGTGGGACACAGAGCTCCATAACCTGCTCCTCTTCAGGTGGAGGAAACACAAAAGACTAAGGAAGGGGGATGGCCAGCCGCCCTTTAAAGACTTAACTATTTGTGTTTCCTGCCTGTGAAGGTGGAGCCGGTCTCTTCTGTGCTGTCCTTGACAGACTGGAGAAAAAAATAATATTCTAGCTAACGAAACCAACCCAGCGCTTGACGTGCCTAAATGCATCTTCAAAACGCAGCTTTGGCGTGTTTTTTGAGCTGCTTTTTTCCAGCCAGGACAAAGGTGTCCATAGGAGGAATAGAACATCCTGCGTGCCAGTGGTGCACTGAAATGAACAAACCAAGACCGAAAATTCAGGATGCACTTGGCCAAAACCGAAATTTACGTTTTTTTAAAAATACACATATATATATATATATATACACAGGTTATAAATCTTTATAGAATTGTATTATATTCAACTTTTTAATTAAGATCATGAATTTAAATGAGTATGAATTTATTGTCGGCCATTATCGGCGCCTTTTCAGCTGCTTTCACACTGAGCAGTTTTTGAAGCTAGAACGAGTTCAGAGACGGGTAACAAAAATGGTGAAAGGTCTGGGGGATAAAACATATCAAGAGCGACTTCAGGAACTTAATCTGTACAGTCTGGAGGAAAGAAGGGAGAGACTTGAGCAAGATCGAAGTTTTTGACGAGTCACACTTTCGTCGACTTTTCCGCGGCTATTACCGGCTGTTATTTAAGTATGAGTAAATTTAAGTACT
>BLSH010121308.1:359199-371122 GCA_018402905.1 Glandirana rugosa | reverse complement strand
CAGTCCGTCACAAACCTGAGGCTTGGAAGACATTGGACCTTTCAACAGGACAATGATCCCAAGCATACCTCCAAGTCCACTAGAGCATGGTTGCAGATTAAAGGCTGGAACATTTTGAAGTGGCCATCGCAGTCACCAGACTTAAATCCGATTGAGAACCTCTGGTGGGACTTAAAGAAAGCAGTTGCAGTGCGCAAGCCTAAGAATGTGACTGAACTGGAGGCTTTTGCCCATGATGAATGGGCGAAGATACCCGTAGATCGCTGCAAGACACTTGTGTCAAGCTATGCTTCACGTTTAAAAGCTGTTATAACTGTAAAAGGATGTTGTACTAAGTACTAAGATTGAATGTCACTTGGGGGTTGAATAAAACTGATAATGATGTGAGCTCAGAAAAGACATTTGTGGTTATTTCATTATAAATGTTATGTTATATTTGTCTGACCTACACGTGCCTCTTTGATTTAATTGTAAGCAGGATGACTGAATGATCATAATCAATGTCAAACCGACCAAAACAATCAATTTCAGTGGGGGTTGAATAATTTTGAACACAACTGTATATACATGAATGGCTTCAACCCTACGACTACAGGTACGTTTGTCATCAATCTGTAGTGTGCCTAACATATCAAGCAAGGTCCTGTTAAATCGTTCAGAAGGAGCATCACCTTCATTATGGTAAGGTGTAGTCCGACTCTTGCGAATGTTTAGCAGCTGAAGCAATTCCTTGATTAACTTGATCAAAATCCCGACCCTGATCTGAGTGTATTCTGTAGGGGAGGCCGTAGTGGATAAAGTATTTCTCCCAAAGCACTTGAGCAACCATGGTGTTTCTCATTTTAGGCCAGTAAAATCGGTCTTGGATGAGGCCACAAGTCTTTTCCGGCCCCAGATGACCATGATGGTCATGTAGACTCCTGAACACCATCTTGCGGAAACATTCTGGGAGCACTAATTGACGCCTCCCTGGATGATCATGATACAATACCGCACGATAAAGTAGTCCTTTGTCTGTTTCAAATTTCTCCAAATCCCTCAGGAAAGGACCACACTCAGTGGGCAGGGACTTCTTCAACATCTCTGGATCTTTAGCACTCACTGCTCTGTACAAAGGTCCGATAACAGGGTCAGACTTCTGACTTGTAATCATTCGCTGGGGGGCTATGGAGCATCTTTTAAATGACCCCAGTGCAGCAGGGTAAGCAAACATAGGGACAGCTTCTGGACCACTACCCATGCAGTCCACGAGCCGTGTCTCAGAAAAGGCCACTTTATCTTCAACAACTGCGGCTGTAGCACACAGGACTTCGACACCAGGGCCAGGGACCTCTTCCCAGACATTCCTTTCAGATATAGGGGCCAACCCTGGGCATCTTGATAGGGCATCTGCTCCAATGTTCTTTGGGCCCAGTTTGTACTTTAATGTAAACTGGTAATTGGAAAGAGCGGCTAACCATCCTTGCCCAGTGGCATCCAGCTTGGCTGTAGTTAGAACATAAGTCAAAAGATTGTTATCAGTTCTTACTTCAAACGAAGCTCTATATAGGTAATCATGCAACTTGTTAACGATGGCCCATTTGAGTGCCAAGAACTCTAACTTGTGAACTGGGTAATTACGCTCACTAAGAGAAAAACTTCAGCTGATGAAGGCTATGGGCTGTAATCCTGTGGGAGACTCTTGATACAATACTGCACCAAGGCCCTCAAAACTCACATCCACATGAAGTATGTAGGGCTTTTGAGCATCGGCGTAATCCAAGACCGGCGCTTCTGTCAACTTCTTCTTCAATTGGTCAAAGGCTCCTTCATATGCTGCAGTCCAGTTGTCCCCAAAGGGGCTTTTGGGAGACCTCTTTTGCTTCTCAGAGCTGTTCATATACTCTTCAACAAGTCATGAAGGGGTTTAGCCACTTTTGAATACCCCTCTGCAAATCTGTGATAATATCTGCAAAAGCCAAGAAGGACCGTAGCTCTGTTATATTCTGAGCCTGGGGCCAGTTCCCCACAGCCTTGACTTTTGCGGGGTCAGTGGCCACACCTTCAGCAGAAACTACGTGACCCACGTATGTGACTGATGATCTGCAGAACTTGCACTTGTCTGCTGACAGCTTCAGTCCCTCATCTCTCAGATGATGTAACACCCGCATGAGCCTCTCCATGTTCTTCTAAGGTTGCCAAGAACACAATAATGTAATTCGAGTTACACAAGACATTCCTTCGGGTCTAAGTCACCTAGAACTTTTTCCATCAGTCTCTGGAAGGTTGCAGGCCCACCTCTTATGCCCCGTGGCATACGTGTAAACTGGTAGAAACCTAAGGGACATATGAATGCAGTCTTTTCCTGGTCCTCGGATGCCATCCGGACTTGGTAGTACCCAGACCTCAGGTCTAGTACAGTGAACCAACGATTCCCATTGAGAGCTTCCAAGCTTCCTCTATCCTGGGTAGTGTGTACTAATCCTGTACGGTCCTCCGATTGAGGGTTCGGTAATCTACACACAGCCGGATGGACCCACACTTTTTCCTCACTACTACAATCAGGGAGGCATAAGGGCTTTTACTGTCCATGATTATCCCTTGGCCTTTCACCTGGTTTAGGGTCTGTCTCAGCTCATCAACATCTTTATCTGCAATTCTTCGAGGTCTCTCTCGGAAAGGAGTAGCATTGATTAGTCGAAAAGTGTGCTGGGCACTTCTAGGACAGCCCACATCCATGTCATCCATTGAGAACACGTCTGGTAAATCCAAAAATTGCTTTGTCAGCATTTGGCTCCAAGTCTCTGGTAGAGTTGGATCACTCAAATCAAATTGGAGCACTGGGTAACAGCGGGCAACATCTTGACAAGGATCAATTACAATGGAATGAAGAGTACAGTTTCTCACAGTTATAACTGTAGACAGTGCCACTCTAGTTCTCCAATCCTTTCTCTCTGGGATCACCATTCACCCTCCTTGATCAATCATTTCTTTGGGCGTTTCCATCAGGACATAACTCCCATCTCCAAGCAGTTCTGTGGCAATACTAGAGACCACCCTTAGAACTCTCTCTCCTCCTGGTGGAATTTCCACTGGGTGTTCGCCAACGTGATATACCACTCCATGGCGGTGGCCAACGGAAAGGGCCTCACAGAACTCTTTAATATCAGATGGTAGGTTATCAGATTCAGATGAAATAGCCCAATTTCCTTCCAGAAATTTCTGGAAAACACTATGTACTGCTCTGCAATTAGTGCCTAGAATTACTGGGGCTGCACGGGCATCACCTGTGTCAGGGCAGACCAGAGCCGTAATCTCCATAGAGGGAATACCCTTGTTCTCTAACTTTCTAACTTTCATACAGGGAACACCACACTTTGCACTGTTCCCCCAATTTCCTCCTGACATATTCTAGCTGAATGACACATTTTGACCACACTTGAAACTCTTTTGGTGGTCCCCCGGTGATACAGCTGGTTGTATACTTGAAAGCTGGAGCCGGTAAGGCTCAGATTTCTCTCTTTGGGTCCGATCAGGGGAGTAATCCTCTTTTGACACAGCTTTTATTTTCTTAGGAGTACTAAATTGAATGTCAGCTTCCTGTTCCTTTACTATTTCCATTAACTCATGGATGGGAAGTACTTTGTCAAATGACATGATTTTAAGGAGCTGTGCAAGAGGGTGATGAGGAAACAAACCTCTAACTAATTGCTTGGTCTACTTCATAAGTGAATATAGCGCGGTGATATACTAAACAGGACAAGAGCAACTGTAATCGGGTAATAAAAGAAGAAACACTTTCCCCTTCCTTCTGCCAAGACATGCGGTAATCAGCACCCATCTGCTCAAGATCATGGTATGGCTCAAGGTGATTAGACAGTAGCTGTATGTAGTCTGTTACACTTGCTCTTTCATGTGCGTCTCGGTACAGGCGAATTATTTCAGCGCCTGGGGAGCGCAGGCTTTCGGTGAGACGCTGCTTCTTACCGTCCTCTGAGCAAGACCCCTTCCCCAGACATTGAAGGGTGTGCTCTTTCCATGCCTCAAACCCCTCTTCTCCTTGTGGTACAGGAACAGTACCAGAGAATGATTTTAACTTTTTGTAGTGTGCGGACTTTAATCCCTGTGCCAGCATTTCTATCAGCTTAGATAAATTATACATTGCATAGTCACTAGATGGTTCACTATTAGTTGAGCAAACACCTGGACGTTCGGGTTCCGAGGGTCCGTACGAACTTTGGGAAAAAGTCCGGGTTCGGCACCGAACGTTGCCCGAACGTTATCCCGGACCCCGAACCCCATTGAAGTCAATGGGGACCCGAACTTTTAGGCACAAAAATGGCTGAAAGAATGTCCTGGCAAGTGCTAGAGGGCTGCAAAAGGAAGTAAAATGGGGGTAAGAGTAGGGCAAGTGCCCTATGAAAAAAATGGGGATAGGGAAAATAAATTAAAATCAAATAAACTAGAAGATGATTTTTGAACAATAATGTGTCACTTACAGCTACCGCTAGAAGCTCTCCCTTTAGAACTAGGAGATGATTTTTGAACAATAATCTGTCCCTCTAAGCAGAAGCCTCTACCTAGTGCAGTCAGATCGCTCAAAGCAGCAGTATGTGAAATCTCAAATTACTCCCACAATCTAAGCGTTGTGTACGATCCCACAATCTGACTGTTGTGTACGATCCCACAATCTGACTGTTGTGTACGATCCCACAATCTGACTGTTGTGTACGATCGTAACGATCGTTGTGTTAGACAAGGTTTGATCTGCAATGTGTCACTCAAAGCAGCAGTATGTGAAATCTCAAATTTCTGCAATCTGTCCCTCAGAGCAACAGCAGTAGTAATCTCAGGATGCAGGATTAGATGTTAAAATGTCTGCAATCTGTCCCTCACGCCGGCAGCTTCCTCTCCCTACCCTAACCCAAGAGCATGTGACATGCAGCACTGTGACTCCAGCTTATAAAGAGGCTGGGTCACATGATGCACTGGCCAATCACAGCCATGCCATTAGTAGGCATGGCTGTGATGGCTTCTAAGGGCAAACCAGTGAAACGTTTGTTGATTGGCTGCCCTGCAGCTATTCAACATGCGTGATCAACTACCAGAACCCAGAACCCAAACCCAAACGTTTTTTGAAATGTCCTTGTCCGGGTCCCGGACACCCGAAAGTTCGGTACGGACCCGAACGTTACAGTCCGGGTTCGCTCAACACTATTCACTATCACTAACCAAACTGGGAGGATAACTAGTGGACATTGGTACTTTTATTATCTGACCCCCGCAAGGGGGTAGAGGATAAACATCTCTGTTTAGGAGCAACTGCAGGGTGCCCCTCTGAATTGGGTTTCTCCTCCATATTTTTAGTACCGCTTCAATCTCAGCAGTGCCTCCAAATGTAGCCCTGCTATGGGGGGGGGAGTCATATGAAGTTTCCCTCTCCCCACAGGCTATGGCACTAACCTGCAGGTCAGTGGCGTAACTAGAACCTTCAGGGCCCCGGTGCAAGGAATCATGAAGGGCCCCCCCCCCGCCCGAAAAAGCAGGATTTCCACATTTCAATTATATATTTAAAGACAGCCTGGCTGTAATACCTGCGTGCTGGGCTGCAATACCTGCGTGCTGGGCTGCAATACCTGCGTGCTGGGCTGCAATACCTGCGTGCTGGGCTGCAATACCTGCGTGCTGGGCTGTAATACCTGCGTGTTGGGCTGCAATACCTGCGTGCTGGGCTGTAATACCTGTATACTGGCTGGCTGTAATACCTGTATACTGGCTGGCTGTAATACCTGTATACTGGCTGGCTGTAATACATGTGTACTGGCTGGCTGTAAATAGCTGTGTACTGGGCTGTAATGCAGGTAACCAAATAAGCCAGAGCTGAGTGGACTATGAATATATAATTGCCAGTACCTCCACCTACAATAGGGCTCCAGCTTATGTAGAGATGATCCCTTTCTAGGGCAATAACTAGTAACTCACCCCAAATAACTGACAGCAGTAGTACTAATACACCCAGCATAGATTTCTAAGAGTAAAGATATGCAGACCTACCAGCAGGTGATTAGTATAACTTTATGTATGATAAAGTGGTGGCATTACATACAGCCAAAGCAATAACAGGAAGAATGTGCATATGTCTTAGAACAGGGATATGCAATTAGCGGACCTCCAGCTGTTGCAGAACTACAAGTCCCATGAGGCATAGCAAGACTCTGACAGCCACAAGCATGACACCCAGAGGCAGAGGCATGATGGGACTTGTAGTTTTGCAACAGCTGGAGGTCCGCTAATTGCATATCCCCGTCTTAGAAGAACGGAGTGTATATGTATCTATATATCCGGATATATAACTAAAAGCCTTTAACACCAATACCTCCAATTAGGCACTGTGGCACAGTTCATTCACAGGGGCCCCTGATGAGTTGATGACGGAGATGATGACGGTGACGGGCTCTTCATTTCATCATTCCCCATACGAGTTTCATGTTAGAGCCTTTGGACTTTAATAATTAGACTCAAAACATCGGATTTTGAACCACCAGTTTTTATTTATATTGTTTGGTTCAACATTTTTGTGCTAGCTGCTATCTTCTGAATTTATATTTGTACCCAGCGCAGCATTTCTGTATATATGATAAGCTATCAATGCCACCGGACCGCTACCTATCTAAATGGCCGTCGGAAGCCTAACCTGTCGCTACCCTGAGCTGATTACCGTTCCCTAGGCTAATACTAGCTGGGAACCCCCCCAGAACAAAAAGGGGCACTGTTGCTTTAAATAATGAAGTGGCAGATGTACACTTCAACACAAACGAGTCAAATGAGTTATAATCAAGTGAGCTTTGTTCTCATACACTTGAGAATAGCCCAAGTATATTGCAGTGTGCAAATAGAAAGTAAATCAGAGAAGCCTCGATCATATACAGCAGGGATATGCAATTAGCGGACCTCCAGCTGGTGCAAAACTACAAGTCCCATGAGGCATAGCAAGACTCTGACAGCCACAAGCATGACACCCAGAGGCAGAGGCATGATGGGACTTGTAGTTTTGCAACAGCTGGACGTCCGCTAATTGCTTATCCCTGACATACAGTATCTCTGATTCCCACACAGGAGTGACAGTAATATAACAAACAGCTACACAGTGCAGTGACGCTTGCCTATATTGTCCCTGTTTAGCCTGGAAGGATATAGCACAAAATCAGCCTCCAGCAGCTCTGGCTTCCTCAACATGTAGCTGGTCTCTCCCTCTCTTCACCTCCTGTAAGACATCCACATATATAGCCTTGAGGGGTCTCCTGACCTTTTAGCAAGGGCAGGAAACAACCTTTTAAGGAGGAAGTAAACCCAGATGGGGTTTACTTCCTCTATGTCCCCCTGTAAAGTAGAAGCATAATGGGCTACTATGCATCGCATTGTAGCCCTTTATGTGCCACTTACCTGGAAACGAAGCCTGCGACGTCCAGCGATGTCTCCGCTCCAGGCCGCGTCCATCTTCTTCCCCTCTTCCTTCTGGGGCCGGAGCCGCGTGACGTCACTCCGGCGCATGCGCGCGGGAACCACCAGTCACTGCACCGGGTCAGTGGTGGAACGGCACAGAGGCCGCTTCTTCACTGCGCATGTGCCGACATGACGTCGGCACATGCAAAACACTGCATATCTCCTGAAATGTGCAGGTTTGAGAGATATGCAGGGCACCTACAGGTAAGCCTTATTCTAGGCTTACCTGTAGGTTAAAGTGGTTGTCACAGGTTGAAGACCACTTTAACAGGAAGAATCTATGATAGGCACCAGGCATGAATTTAACCACTTGCCGACCGGCGACAAAGTGGTTCGATATCGCAAATCGCCGTCATAGGACGGCGGCTGCGAGATCGTGCACTGGGAGCGCGCGCCGCCGGAGGCGCGCCCACACGCTCACTGTGTTCGGGGGGGGCCAGGGAGTGGGTGCGGTGGACTCGATCGCTGCCGGCTACCCGCGATGCCCCCCACGGAGTGAAAGAACGGAGGTCCGTGTAAGTAAACACGGACCTCCGTTCTGTGAGAGGGGGAAGGGCTGTGATCACAGCCTTCCTCTACATGGAAGCTGTGATCACTTCCCTTCTCCTGCTAGGGCAGCCCACATACAGTTAGAACACTCCCAGGGAACACAGTTAACCCTTAGAGCGCCCCCTGCAGGTTAACCCCTTCACTGCCAATGGCATTTACACAGTAATCAGTGCATTTTTATAGCACTGATCGCTGTATAAATGCCAATGGTCCCAAAAAAGTGTCAAAATGGTCTGACATGTCCGCTGAAATATCGCAGTACCGCTAAAAATCGCAGATCGCCGCCATTACTAGTAAAAAATAGAAAAAAAAACCCCCAAAAATGAATTCTCATCATCCGTAAAAGCGGCCACTTTTGCGCAAACTAATCAATAAACGCCGATTGCGATTTTTTTTATCACAAATATGAGGAAGAATATAAATCGGCCAAAACTGATAAAAAAAAATGTTTTTTTTGTATTTTTTTTTTGGATTTGTATTTTATCAAAAAGTTTTTTTTTTTTTGCAAAATTGTCGCTCTTCTTTTGTTTATAGCGGCGATCAGAAATGACGCAGCGGTGATCAAATACCACCAAAAGAAAGCTCTGTTTGTGGGAAAAAAGGGACGCAAATTTAGTTTGGGTTCAACGTCGCACGACCGCGCAATTGTCAGTTAAAGCGACACAGCGCCGAATTGCAAAAAGGGCTCTGGTCCTAAAGTGTGAAATCCTTCCGGGGCTGAAGTGGTTAAACAATCTCTTCCCTACACTTGGTTAGCATTCTTTTTCCAGATACCTACTGCTCCAGCCCACAGGGTCGGGCCCCCTGTCTGCTCTGTCAGACTGCACCATGCACACGTGTGGTTGGTCCCTTACACCCAACATGGACTCCTCATGAGGTTGGAGCACAGAACCCTGGTCCTGACACTACAAAAAGCCCAGAACCCACCTGCACAATCAGTGTCCTGGCTATTCTTAAAACCTGGTCCCAGGACTGGAGATTTCATCCCACCTGGAGCACTACGAAATCTCCAGGCCCCAAACCAGGTTCTGCCAACCATGGAGGAAACTGAGAAAACAGTTTCTTCCAAACAATAGAAGCATCCTGGAGCCTCTCAACCTGGCTTGTTGAGTGTCCTGGGTGACATAAGAATATTGTAACACCATGACAGATCACCGTACTGTCACAATATAAATATACACTCACTGGCCTCTTTATTAGGTACACCTGTTCAATTGCTTGGTAACACAAATTGTTCAAACCAAACATCAAAATAGGGAAGAAACAGGATTTAAGTGAATTTGAACGTGGCACGTGCCAGACGGGCTGGTAGGAGTATTTTAACCACTTCACCCCCGGAAGGATTTCACACTTTAGGACCAGAGCACTTTTTGCGATTCGGCGCTGCGTCGCTATAACTGACAATTGCGTGGTCGTGCGGCGTTGTACCCAAACAAAATTTGCGTCCTTTTTTCCCCACAAATAGAGCTTTTTTGGAGGTATTTGATCACCTCTGCGTCATTTCTGATCGCCGCTATAAACAAAAGAAGAGCGACAATTTTGCAAAAAAAAAAACACATTTCTTATTTTTTGCTAAAATACAAATCCCAAAAAAACTTTTTTTTTCATCAGTTTTGCCCGATTTATATTCTTCCTCATATTTGTGATAAAAAAAAAATCGCAATCGGCGTTTGATTGGTTTGCGCAAAAGTGGCCGCGTTTACGGATGATGAGAATTCATTTCTGGGGATTTTTTTTTATTTTTTACTAGTAATGGCGGCGATCTGCGATTTTTAGCGGTACTGCGATATTGGGGCAGACATGTCAGACCATTTTGACACTTTTTTGGGACCATTGGCATTTATACAGCGATCAGTGCTATAAAAATGCACTGATTACTGTGTAAATGCCATTGGCAGTGAAGGGGTTAACCTGCAGGGGGCACTCTAAAGGTTAACTGTGTTCCCTGGGCGTGTTCTAACTGTGTGCGGGCTGCCCTGGCTGGGGAAGGGAAGTGATCACAGCTTCCATGTAGAGGAAGGCTGTGATCACAGCCCTTCCCCCTCTCACAGAACGGAGGTCCGTGATTACTTACACGGACCTCTGTTCTTTCAGTGTGGGGGGGGGCATCGCGGGTAGTCAGCGGCGATCGAGTCTGCTGCACCCGCTCCCTGGCCCCCACCCCGAACACAGTGAGCGTGCGGGCGCGCCTCCGGTGGCGCGTGCGCGCTCACAGTGCGCGATCTCGCAGCCGCTGTCGTATGACGGCGGTTTGCTATATCGAGCCACTTTGTCGCCATCAACCTGCGGTTGACGGTCGGCAAGTGGTTAAAAACTGCTGATCTACTGGGATTTTCATACACAGCCGTCTCTATGGTTTACAGAGAGTAGTCTAAAAAAGAAAAAAATATCCAGTGAGCGGCAGTGTGGAGGACCAGGCCATTTTTTTTTGCGATACGGCACTGCATTTCTTTAACTGATAAATGCGCTGTCGTGCGACGCTGTAGCCAAATAAAATGTGTTCTTTTTTTTTCCACAAACAGAGCGTTCTTTTGGCGGTATTTGATCACCTCTGCGTTTTTTATTTTTTGCACTATAAACAAAATATACAATATTTAAAAAAAACAAAAAAAACAATATTTTTTACTTTCTGCTATAAAACATATCCAATAAAAAAATGTAAAACATCAAATTTCTCCATAAATTTAGGCCAATATGTATTCTGGTACATAAAAAAAATTCCAGTAAGCGTGTATTGAACGGTTTGCGCAGAAGTTATAGCGTCTACAAACTATGGGATATTTTTGTTTATTTATTTTTTTAATATTAATGGCAGGGATCAGTGACTTATAGCGGGACCGTGAAATTGCGGTGAACATTCTGACACTGACTTACACTTTTGACACTTTTTGGGAACCAGTGACACTAATACAGTGATCATTGCTAAAAAATATGCACTGTCACTGTACTAATGACACTGGCTGATGTTAATGTACTAATAACATCAGGGGCGATCAAAGGGTTAACTGTAAGCCTAGCCAGTGCTTTTGTACTGTTGGGGAGGAGCTTTTATTAAGGGAAGGCATAGATCCGGCAGGAACACAGGATCCATGCCTTTCTTACTGACAGAACAGCGATCTGCCTTGTTTACATTGGCAGAGCGCTGTTCTGCCTGTGTACTGTACAATCAGCGGGTGCCAGTGGACATTGGATCTGCGGTACCCGCCGCTGGGCTCCCACTGTGTGTGATCACAGTAGTAACGAGTTGCCAGCGGAGCGTGTGCGCGCCCCAGATCCGGAGGAGTCCAATCACATACTAGGTAGGTACGTGACCTGGCACAGAGCGGTCGTCCTGCCGCAGTATATGTACGGTGGATGGTCCGCGAGTGGTTAAAAAGTCCAACAAGTTTGCCATTTGAGTTTCATGAATGCACTTTTTCTAAATGTTTAATAATAAAATTAACATTTTATATACAGTCAGGTCCATAAATATTGGGACATCGACACAATTCTAATCTTTTTGGCTCTATACACCACCACAATGGATTTGAAATAAAAGAACAAGATGTGCTTTAACTGCAGACTTTCAGCTTTAATTTGAGGGTGAGTTTACCGTTTGAACAACCTGAAAAATTGGTGAGCGCCTGGTAGGTGGCATGTATATGACGCCGTCCTGCTGGCGAGACACGGTCCAGTGCATGGATGGATCATACACTAACCTGAGGAGGCCTAGACCCCGCGCGTGTGCGAGGCGACCGTTGAGCAATGATGACACTAGTGTGTGTCACCCTCGGGTCGCCGCCCATGGCGTCTAGGTTACAGGTGACCGTGGGCGACTAACATGTCATGTGTCCGTCTTGTCGCGAGACGGTTACATTTGTTCCGTCTAGCGACAAGACAGTCATTCTTTCCG
>BLSH010121308.1:331444-349665 GCA_018402905.1 Glandirana rugosa | reverse complement strand
GCACTGATCATCCCCCTTGACTGCCCCTGTATCCTCCTCCAGTCCCCCTGTGTCCTCGATCTGTCAGGATGGAGAGCGGAGGAAAGAGCCAGTAAATCTGTAATTTATTGGCTCTTTCCTTTTCTGAATGGAGAGTCAGTGATCACTGACTGTCCATTCATAAATGTCACTGAGCATCGTAAACTGTGCTTACGATGCTTCAGTTTATGAATGGGGAGGAGCCGCTGTCTCCTCTCCATTCATCTTCAATGCAGCTGAGGCTTCTGAGAAAGGGACTGGGGAATCTCCATCCTCAGCCCCCTTCTCCCTTTCTCAAAAGAGAGATGTCAGGGATCTTTTAAGACCCCCTTATATCTCACCAAAGCCCCCCCCCCCCCCCAACAGGGCTGATAAAAAATTAAATAAAAGAATTGTAAAAGGTTAAATTGTAAAAATAATAAAAAATAAAATAAAAAAAAAAACACACTGACATCGTCCACTCCCCCCCCCCCCCTCAAAAAAAAAGAAAGCATTGTAAAATAAATAAATAGGTAAATAAATTGTAAAAAATAATAAAAAAATAAAATTGTAAAAAAAAAATAAAATAAAATATTCGTGCCACTGTCACATGACCTTAAAAAAAAGTATCGGTAATCGGTATCGGCGAGTACTTGAAAAAAAGTATCGGTACTTGTACTCGGTCTTAAAAAAGTGGTATCGGGACAACCCTACAGGAAACTGTTCATCTAGGAATGCTCGGACCTGACACCCATAATGTGGTGGTGCACCATCTTGCTGGAACTATGATGTCGGTGATAGGGAATTGCTGGCTTTGGAGGAATGGCGGTACCTCCTGGAAGGAGCAGCTCACCCGTTATTGATTTTTACTGACCATAAAAACCATAAAAAAACCCTATGCTGTGAAGATACGAGATGTGCAGCACCTGAAACTACGGATACTGGAAGCCTCTGCTAGCATTTCTCCTGCGGTGTTGCTATCAGTGTGTGAAGAGTGGGAGAAGAGGGTTGCATTGACAATCCAACACAATGGGCAGCACATTGAACACATTTTATAAGTGGTCAGAAACTTGTAAATAACTCATGAAAGAATAAAGTTTCGTTAAAACCAAGCACACCATTGTTTTTCTTGTGAAATTCCCAATAAGTTTGATGTGTCACATGACCCTCTTCCTACTGAAAAAACAAAAGTTGGATTCAAAATGGCCGACTTCAAAATGGCCACCATGGTCACCACCCATCTTGAAAAGTTTCCCCCCTCACATATACTAATGTGCCACAAACAGGAAGTTAATATCACCAACCATTCCCATTTTATTAAGGTGTATCCATATAAATGGCCCACCCTGTATATCGGCCAAAACTGATGAATAATTTTCTTTTTCATATATATTTTTTTTTGGATATTTATTAGAGCAAAAAGTAAAAAATATTGTTCTTTTTTCAAAATCGTCGCTCTTTGTTTGTTTATAGCGTAAAAAAATAAAAAAACGCAGAGGTGATCAAATACCACCAAAAGAAAGCTCTATTTGTGGGAAAAAAATGATAATTATTGTGTTTGGGTACAACGTTGCAGGACTGCGCAATTGTCATTCAAAATGCGACAGCGCCGAAAGCTGAAAATTGGTCTGGGCAGGAGGGGGGTTTAAGTGCCCAGTAAGCAAGGGGTTAAAGCGGAGTTCCGCCCATGTAAAAGTCAGCAGCTACAAAAATTGTAGCTGCTGACTTTCAACAATCGGCCACTCACCTGTCCCTCGCTCCACCGATGCGGTCGCCCCGGGGCTCGCTCTTCTCCCCCTCCCCTCGGCGGCGCCGGCATCATAAGTGTGGGCACCCAGCTTTGGCTTCAAAGCCAGGCGCGCACTGCGCATGCGCGAGTTACGCTGCACCTTGTGACTGCCCGGCGTAACTTCTGGGACCTGTGACGTGTCCCAGAAGATCCCCAAGAGGGGGGGGGGGGGTGGACTTCCTTTTTGGAGCCGCGGCTCCAGGGGAGGAAGTGGACCTGGGACCCTGTGAAAACAGGATTCCTGGTCACCCCCCCCAAAAAAGCCATGCCAATTGTGGCATGTCGGGGGGTCACCTTCCATTAAAGCGGAAGTTCCACTTAAACTGAAACAAAGGCAAGGATTCAGGCTCTGTTCACATTTTGGGGTATGGGGGCGACAATCACGGTAAAATCGTGCAAATAGAATCGCGGGACGCCCCCAAAAGAGGCTAATGTACTTCTTTTGGGCGACAGGCATCCAGCGATTCTGTTAACGCTTTTTTACTGCGATTGTCGCCCGACGAATCGCGGGAAAATCGCGCCACATTTGGGGTAATATTGATATCAATGGGCAACGCACCGGGAATTTGTCGCTACTGCCTTAGGCTCCGTTCACATCTAGGCGTTTTTGGGCATTTTTCTGCCCTAAGCCTCAGCTCTAAAAAACGCCCAACAAGACAAATCCCATTCATTTCAATGGCCCCTGTTCACATCTGAGCGTTCTTTCGCCTAAAGCAAAATGCCCGTCACTCAAAAAAGTACATGAGCTTCTTTTTTTGGCAGATTACAGGCATTTTACTGATTTTACATTGGTGACCTTTAGAACTTAAAAATGCCTGTACAAAAACGCTGCAAAAACGCCCGGAAAAAATGCCTGTAAAATAGCCTATATGTGAACGGAGCCTAAGGCCTCATACACACGGACGTTTTTTGACGCCGGTGTTTTTTGCAGCTCTCCATGTTAGTCAATGGCCCCATAAAAACGTCGGCGTTTTTGAGCTGTAGATGGCGTCGGCGTTAGTGAGCTGAAAGTAGAACCCGCGGCCAGCGCGTTCTGAGGCTGTAACGTTTTGGCATTTTTTGACGCCGACAAATGCCAACAAACGCCAACTAATATTGTACCGGCGTTTTCCGAAGTTTTTTGACGCCGACGTTTTTAGGTTGAAAAATAGCAGAGGGATGATTTTTCTTTTAAAACGCCTATTGACGCCGACGCTCACTAACGCCGATGCATAACGCTGATTTTTTTTCCTTGACGTCGGGCCCGACGTTTTGTTTATTTTTAAAGATACGCCCGTGTGTATGAGGCCTAAAAGATAAAGAAGCTGCATATTCAGCTATTAAACCATCTGCTAAATGTGCTTAAAAAACTTTAGTTTAACACACTTTAAAGTGTTTGTATAGATTCCCTTTTTTTTTTTTTTAAATACTAAACATGCCATACTTACCTGCTCTGTGTAATGGTTTTGCACAGAGCAGCCCCGATCCTCCTCTTCTCAGGACCCCTGCTGGTGCTTCTGGCCCCTGCATTCTGCTGAGGGCCCCCTTGAGTTGCCTTTCCCTGGGGCCACTTGTGCATGCTCGCTATAAGACACACGCTGGTCGGTCCTGCCCCCCTGTGATTGACAGCAGTGGGAGCCAATGGGGAGGCAGAGACCTGGGAGAGCTTTTGCTCTTGTGCACATCGCTGGATCGTGATCAGGCTCAGGTGAGAATAAGGGGGGAGCTGAACACTGAAGGCTTTTTACCTTCATGAATAGAATGCATGAAGGTAAATATCCTTCAGCCTTTAGAAGTACTTTAAGCAATGTCCAAAAAGAGGGCGAAATACCTCTTTAAATAAAACAGCTATGATAAAATGTTTTGTTTTTTGCATTTTTTTTAATAATAGCACCCTTTGGCGAACAAACAATTCAAAAGAAAAATGGACTGCGAAGATGCAAAAGCCGTAATAAAGAGGCCCAATCCTGGAGGTTCAGAAACAGATCACAAAAGAAACTTTGTAACTATTTCATCCAACTCTTCTATCGTGGAATCTGAAGCTCCTTTAGAAAGCTCTCCAGGTGTTCCTGAGGAATTTCCAAGTTTTTCTTGTTATTCAAGTCAAATATCTCCATCTAGAGAAAGAGTGGAAAGAGCAGGGTGTCCTTTATCTAAACCGTTGGTAAATATGAAGCTCCAAATTCCACAACCGACTTCTAGTTGTGAAGGATGTTCAGACTCGAGATCCGGTTCACCTTTTTCAGCAGTTACTATTTCTACAAATACTTCAGAAGGTTTTGAGTCCGACCAAAATGAAGAACCACCCAACATCAGGAGGAGACCAGACCAAGCATCTTCTTTACATCAACAAGACGAAACAGCCCAAGACAAGACAACTCAAAGACCTCTACAACGTGTAAGCCCTACATATATGATTACATTGCACTACTCATTGGTGTAGCAGGTTGTATAGCATTCTACTTGATGAAAGCGTGTTTTAAATGATGAGATTTAGGATGTGGTAGTCCATGAAGGTCCGAGGGGTTTGGTCCCAGAAGGCCTTTGGGTTGGCTCAGAGTATTTACCAAAAAAGGAAATAGGGAGGCAGGAGAGTCTTTATGGTGTAGTTAATTGGCCAAATGTGATCATTAGCTCAAAAGGTTCATTAATAGAAAAAAATAAAATTAACACTTCCTTAACAATGCAGCTGCTGAATGCGGCTAAGGCATGTATCCCTCTCTGTTGGAAGTCGGAGCTCCCTCCCTCTCTGGCACTTTGGTTCTCGAAGGTCAATGACCTGAGAAATATGGAAGACCTGACTGCCACCCTGAGCGAAAGGGAGGAGGCCTTTGTGGCCCTGGCAGTACTTTGTCTATACAGACGCCTATCTGGCGGAATGCCACGCTGAGCCACTGGATCGGCGTGACACCGGGGGGTCCTAGGCGGGCGACACGCAATTCCCACTATATCCTTTTTACTTTTTGTCTATCTGCTATATTATACTTCCACTCTGCTCTGTAGTTTCATACTTCAAAAAGTTGAGTTTCCTGGTGATAACCTGGCCTTATCTCACCCTCCCGCTCTGCGGCGGCTGGTCCTGGAGGTGGGTGGGGTCCTGGCTGCGGTGGGTGGGGGCATCTGGTGGTCTTCCTGCGGGTCCCTTGGCCGCTGGGGCCAGGTGTCTCTGCCTCTCCCTGGACGTTAATCAACCCTGGGGTCATTTCATAATAAGGTTTTTGGGGGGGTTTTTTCGGTTCAGAATGGTTGATGGGGCTCTCGGAGTGGGAGGACCAGTTGGACGAGCAGCCTTCTGCTAGGCACCCTAAAGAGTAAAGACACACAACCTTCCATGTGCGCAGGTAGAGAAATGGTCACGCTTGATGCCATAGTGATCCAAAAAAGCCCATTGGTGGTCAGTAGAGGCGTCTATTGTCATAAGTCTAAGGATGGGTTGGGGTCACCTATATTTAATAAGTATTGAATTGCGTTTTTATTGTGAAATAAAGCAATTTGATGTTCATTAAGCCAGATGACTAGAAACCCATCCTTAGACTTAAGGCCCGTACACACGGTCTGATTGTTGGCCAACAACAGTCGTCCAACAGCCTGTTGGCCAATAATCCGGTCGTGTGTACGCACAATTCTACAGAAGGGTTGCCACATCATCCATTTAATCCAGGTGTTAGAGGACTTGCTGGGGAAGGATACCCTTCCCCAGCAATTTCCGCTGTGGTGCGCGTGCGCGCGCGCTCCCGTGCATGCGCACGCGCTGGAAATGGAGCCAAATGGCCTATTTATGCCTGGAGAACCTTGCAGTCTGTGCTGTCCGTTCTGCAGCGTTAGAGTGTGTTCCGGAGAGCTACCGGCCTTGAATCTGTATCCTGATCTGTTCCTGTGACCCGGATTGTTTGACCTTGATTGACTTCCACCTGCACCGACCCCCAGCTTGCCCATGACGATTCTTCTGCCTGACCCCTTGTACCACGCTGCCTGCCTGTTAACGACCCTGCCTGCACCTGACGATCCTTCAGCCTGCTCCTTCTGTACCGCTTGCCAGCCAGTTGCCGACTTCAGCCTGCCTCACTACCCTACAGTTGCACGAGCCACCAACAGACCCATCTCACCATCAGTGTTCCAGGCCAGCCCTCGTGCCCCTCTATGCTCTGGAACCCTCTGTCTGCTCTATCAGGGGTTCCCAAACCAGGGTCATAAGAGTGGTTGCTTTCTGCACAAGACAGACTCCACCATCAGGTGCGTGACACCAGGACACATATGAATTACACAGGTTGTTGTGAGGCTAATCTAATGCAGATGAGGCACCAAGTGAGTTTAATTACCACCTTAATCAGCCACAGGACTTGTGTAATTAATATGTGTCCTGGATTAAAGGGATGATGTGGCAACTCTATTCTACAGGCAATTTCCAATTGTTGTCCAACAGAAGTTGGACGACGAGACTAGAAAACTTGTGTTGGCCAACAAGGCATTGGCTGATTGTTGGCTCGTGTGTACAGAAGTTGGCCAACAAAAAGTTGGAAGTGCAATCACGCATGCTCAGAATCCAGGAAGTGTTCGATCTTGTAAACATGTGTTCGTAATTCACAAATCACATTCACCTGAACTTCCTCGTTATACGCTCGTAACACGTTACTACGTTCAGCTTTGTTGGACGATCACTTGACTCATGTCAGTACGCTAGACCAAACCGCCTTTGTCCAATTTGGAGAAAAGTTGGACGTTCAGTTGGCCAACAATTGGCGCATGTGTACGAGGCTTTAGACCACTGACTGGATTTTTTAGACCTCTTTTAACTCCCTTACTATAGTTCAAGCACCCACCTGAGAACCCTATGTAGGATCCAGGATTGGGCCCATTGTAGCCTTTTTTAATTCAATTTGTTTTACACTATAATATCCAAGCAGAAGTCATTTTTATTTTATTAAATAAATCTCATAAGGATTTGAAGAAAAAGACAAATAGAATCACGGGACGCCCGTCACCAAAAAGAAGCTGGTGTACTTCTTTTGGGCGACAGGTGTCCAGCGATTCTGTGCGACAAATCGTGCGAAAATCACGCCGTGTTTGGGGTAATATTGAAATCAACGGGCAACACACTAGGAAGGCACGGGCATCCCGCGATTTGCTGCTATTGCCTTAGGCTCCGTTCACATTTAGGCTTTTTTGGGCATTTTTCTGCTCTAAGCCTCAGCTCTATAAAACACCCAACAAGACAAATCCCATTCATTGCAATGGCCCCTGTTCACATCTGAGCGTTCTGTCGCCTAAAGCAAAACGCCCGAAACTCAAAAAAGTACATGAGCTTCTTTTTTGGCAGATTACAGGCATTTTACTGATTTTACATTGGTGACCTTTTTAAAAATGCCTGTACAAAAACGCTGCAAAAACGCCCGAAGAAAATGCCCTGTAAAATAGCAACGCCAAATGTGAACGAAGCCTAAAAGATAAAGAAGCTGCATACTCAGTTATGTGCTTAAAAAACTTTAGTTTAACACACTTTAAAGTGTTTGTATAGATTCACTTTTTTTTTTAAATACTAAACATGTCATACTTACCTGCTCTTTGTAATGGTTTTGCACAGAGCAGCCCCGATCCTCCTCTTCTCAGGACCCCTGCTGGTGCATCTGGCCCCTGCATTCTGCTGAGTGCCCCCTTGAGCTGCCTTTCCCTGGGGCCACTTGTGCATGCTCGCTATAAGACACACGCTGGTCGGTCCTGCTCCCCCACTCCCTCCTTACTGGCTGTAATTGACAGCAATGGGAGCCGATGGGGAGGCAGAGACCTGGGAGAGCTTCTGCTCTTGTGCATATCGCTGGATCGTGATCAGGCTCAGGTGAGTATAAGGGGGGAACCGAAGGGGGAGTTGAACACTGAAGGTTTTTTACCTTCATGAATAGAATGCATGAAGGTAAAAAAATCCTTCAGCCTTTAGAAGTACTTTAACCACTTCCCGACCGCCGTATGCAAAATGACGGCCGGGAAGTGGCTCAGTTATCCTGACTGGACGTCATATGACGTCCTCAGGATAACAAGCCACCGCGCGCCCGGGGGGGACGCGCATCGCGGCGATCGATGGTGTGGGAGGTCAGTCTGACCCCCCGCAATACCGATCTCGGTAAAGCGCTTCGATCCGAAGCACTTTACCATGTGACCAGCCGTGACCAATCAGGGCTGGTCACAGTGTAACACAGGAAAGCCATTTATCGGCTTTCCTGTACTCGGGTCTGCAGACCTGATGAGGGGAGAGCCGATCGGCTGCTCTCCTGACAGGGAGGGTTTGTGCTGATGATTTATCAGCACAGCCCTCCCTCGGATCACCACCCTAGACCACCAGGGAGCCTGCCCAGGGACCACCAGGGATGTGCCCACCCAGGACCACCAGGGAGCCGACCAGGGACCACCAGGGAGCCGATCTAGACCACCAGGGAGACCCCCCTAGACCACCAGGTAAGTGACATAGTGCCCAGTGTGGATGGCACTCAGTGCCACCTTCAGATGCCACCCTAGACCAGCAGGGAATGAGCCCCTATCAGTTTATATGCCCACCACTGCCCACCAGTGCCCCTATCAGTGCCCACCAGTGCCCCTATCAATGCATACCAGTGCCGCATATCAGTGCCCACCATTGCCACCTACCAGTGCCCACCTATTAGTGCCCATCAGTGCCACCTATCAGTGCCCAGTGCCGCCTATGAGTGCCAATCAGTGCTGTCTATGAGTGCCCGTCAGTGCCGCTTAGCAGTGTCCGTAAGTGCTGCATATCAGTGCCCATCAGTGCTGTATATCAGTGCCACCTCTCAGTACCCGTCAGTGCTGCTTATCAGTGCCGCCTAACAGTGCTCATCATCGCTGCATATAAGTGCCTCATCATCAGTGCCACCTCATCAATGCCGCCTTATCAGTGCCAATCAGTACTGCCACATCAGTGCCCGTCAGTGTAGCCTCATCAGTGCCCACCAGTGATGGAGAAAATTTACTTATTTACAAAGTTTTGTGACAAAAATAGAGAATTTTTTTTTTCCCAAAATTTTCGGTCTTTTTTTATTTGTAGCTCAAAAAATAAGAACCGCAGGGGTGATTAAATACCACCAAAAGAAAGCTCTATTTGTGGGAACAAAATGATAAAAAAATCTGTTTGGGTGCAGCGTCGCACGACCGCGCAATTGTCATTCAAAGCGCAACAGCACTGAAAACTGAAAATTGGTCTGGTAGTAAAGTGTTCTAAGTGCATAGTATTGAAGTGGTTAAGCAATGTCCAAAAATAGGGTGAAAGTCCTCTTTAAATAAAACAGCTATGATAAAATGTTTTGCTTTTTGCTTTTTTTTAATAATAGCACTCTTTGGAGATCAAACAATTCAAAAGAAAAATGGACTGCGAAGATGCAAAAGCCGTAATAAAGAGGCCCAATCCTGGAGGTTCAGAAACAGAGCACAAAAGAAACTTTGTAACTATTTCATCCACCTCTTCTATCGTGGAGTCTGAAGCTCCTTTAGAAAGCTCTCCAGGTGTTCCTGAGGAATTTCCAAGTTTTTCTTGGTATTCAAGTCAAATATCTCCATCTAGAGAAAGAGTGGGAAGAGCAGGGTGTCCTTTATCTAAACCGTTGGTAAATATGAAGCTCCAAATTCCACGACCGACTTCTAGTTGTGAAGGATGTTCAGACTCGAGATCCAGTTCACCTTTTTCAGCAGTTACTATTTCTACAAATACTTCAGAGGGTTTTGAGTCCGACCAAAATGAAGAACCACCCAACATCAGGAGGAGGCCAGACCAAGCATCTTCTTTACATCAACAAGACGAAACAGCCCAAGACAAGACAACTCAAAGACCTCTACAACGTGTAAGCCCTACATATATTGTTACATTGTACAGGCGGTCCCCTAGTTACAAACATCTGACTTACAAACAGAGGGAGACAACAGGAAGTGAGAGGAAATCTCCCCCTAGGAAGGGAAATTCACTCCTGTAAGAGTTATTATGGGAAAAAGGGGTCTCCACTGATGCTTTATCACCAATCCTCGTTTCCACAACTACCTAAAATTTTCAAAATCCAATTATCATTGGGACAGGAAGTGAGGTGAGATCTTCTGAACAGAAACATAGACAGCAAAACAAACATTACAGGGGTGTTACCCCTTCCCTATGCTATCCAAAAAGCTTAAAAAGAGTTTTTTTTGGTTGAAGCTACACTTAAAAATGTATCTGTCCCCACTTACATACAAATTCAACTTATGAACAAACCTACAGTCCCTATCTTGTTTGTAACCCGGGGACCGCCTGTAGTACTCATTGGTGTAGCAGGTTGTATAGCATGCTACCTGATGAAAACGTGTTTTAAATGATGAGATTTAGGATGTGGTAGTCCATGAAGGTCCGAGGAGTTTGGTCCCAGAAGGCCTTTGGGTTGGCTCAGAGTATTTACCAAAAAAAGGAAATAGGGAGGTAGAGTCTTTATGGTGTAGTTAATTGGCCCAAATGTCATCATTAGCTCAAAAGGTTCATTAATAGAAAAAGAATAAAATTAACTGTTGAGGCTGTAGTCACCCTAAGGAGTAAAGACACACAACCTTCCATGTGCACAGGTAGAGAAATGGTCGCTCTTGGTGCCATAGTGATCCAAAAAAGCCCATTGGTGGCAAGTAGAGGCGCCCATTGTCATAAGTCTAAGGATGGGTTGGGGTCACCTAGATTTAATAAGCATTGAGTTGCGTTTTTTTTTGTGAAATAAAGCAATTTGATGTTCATTAAGCCAGATGACTCCAACCATCCTTAGACTTAAGGCCCGTGCACATGGTCCAATTGTTGGCCAACAACAGTCGTCCAACAGCCTGTTGGCCGATAATCCGATCGTGTGTACGCACGGTTCTGCAGCCAATTTCCAATTGTCGTTCAACAGAAGTTGTACGATGAGACTAGAAAACTTTTGTTGGCCGATTGTTGGCTCGTGTGTACAGAAGTCGGCCAACAAAAAGTTGGAAGTGCAATCACTTCCACACGTCTCCCAGGCACTCCCGTCCCAATGGCCAAGCAAATCCGGGACCGCTTGATTGCTATCTCAAGCAGCGGGGGGGACTCCACCCTCCCGCCACCTTTCACACGTCTCCCAGGCACTCCCGTCCCAATGGCCAAGCAAATCCGGGACCGCTTGATTGCTATCTCAAGCAGCGGGGGGGAACTCCACCCTCCCGCCACCTTTCACACGCCTCCCAGGCACTCCCGTCCCAATGACCAAGCAAATCCGGGACCGCTTGATTGCTATCTCAAGCAGCGGGGGGGACTCCACCCTCCCGCCACCTTTCACACGTCTCCCAGGCACTCCCGTCCCAATGGCCAAGCAAATCCGGGACCGCTTGATTGCTATCTCAAGCAGCGGGGGGGAACTCCACCCTCCCGCCACCTTTCACACGCCTCCCAGGCACTCCCGTCCCAATGACCAAGCAAATCCGGGACCGCTTGATTGCTATCTCAAGCAGCGGGGGGGACTCCACCCTCCCGCCACCTTTCACACGTCTCCCAGGCACTCCCGTCCCAATGGCCAAGCAAATCCGGGACCGCTTGATTGCTATCTCAAGCAGCGGGGGGGAACTCCACCCTCCCGCCACCTTTCACACGTCTCCCAGGCACTCCCGTCCCAATGGCCAAGCAAATCCGGGACCGGGGGGGACTCCACCCTCCCGCCACCTTTCACACGTCTCCCAGGCACTCCCGTCCCAATGGCCAAGCAAATCCGGGATGACATCACTTCCGGTTTACTCTGGAATCATCAGTGCCAGTTTAGAAAAATCTTAAGCATTTAAAAACACGGATCTTGGTGTTTTGAATGCTTTTAAAGAGGAAGTAAACCCAGATGGGGTTTACTTTCCTCTACAATCCCCTGTAAAGTAGAATCATAATGGGCTACTACTATGCATCGCATAGTAGCCCATTATGTGCCACTTACTGGCAAACAAAGCCTGCGATGTCCAGCGATGTCCCCTGTGCTGACGGCATCCATCTTCTGCCCCTCTTCCTTCCGGGGGCCGCAACTCCGGCGCTGTGACTGTCACGGGAGCCGCCAGTAGGGTTGCCACATCATCCCTTTAATCCAGGACACATATGAATTACACAGGATGTTCTGAGGCTAATTTAATGCAGACAAGTGAGTTTAATTACCACCTTAATCAGCTACAGAACCTGGGTAATTAATGTGTGTCCTGGATTAAAGGGATGAGGTGGCAACCCTAGCCGCCAGTCATGGCACGGTCGCAGTGGAGGAATGGCACGGAGGCATGACATGACGTCGGCACAGCAAATACACTGCATATCTCCTGAGTCATGCAGGTTTTGGAGATATGCAGGGCACCTACAGGTAAGCCTGATTATAGGCTTACCTGTAGGTTAAAGTGGTTGTCACAAGTTGACAACCACTTTAAGTGCAGAGGAGGAGGGATTTGGGGTCTTATAGACCCCTGATCTCGCCATAAAGAGTACCTGCCACTGCCTATTGCTGTCACAAGGATGTTTACATTCCTTGTGACAGCAATAAAAGTGATTAAATAAAAAGTTAAAGCAACAGTGTAAAAATAAAAAAATAAATTATTTAATAATTTAAAAAAATGTAAAGTGCCCCCGTCCTCCCATGCTCGCACGCAAAGGCAAACGCGCGTGACAGCCCTCCACACACGCAAACAGCGATCATCCCACACATGTGAGGTATCACCGCGAACGTCAAATCATGGGCAGTAATTCTGGCACTAGAGCTCCTCTGTAAATCTAAAGTGGTAACCTGTAAAGGCTTTTAAAGCATCACCTATGGATAGTAGGGTTGCCACCTCATCCCTTTAAAACCGAACACATATTAACCACACAGGTTCTGGGGCTAATTCAACCTGTAGAGATCCACGCTATAGACGAAAGACGTCTACAGCGCGGATCTGAATCTCCGGGAGGACGTCTACAGACGTCCGCCCCTTTACACGCCCCCCTGCGCGCACTCACAAGCGGCGGCACGCGCGAGCGGCCGCCGCACGCTGCGTGAGCGTGCCCACGGGTCGGGTGGACTCGATGTCCGCTCCTGACCCGCGATCACCTTACAGAGCTGTAGAACGGGGAACCGATGATGTAAACACGGCGGTTCTCCGTTCTGTGAGAGGGGGACAAGCAGATCTACTGATCCCTGTCACTGGGATCAGTTAGATCTGTTATGTCCCGGCCAGCCCTGCCCCCCCACAGTTAGACCACACCCAGGGAACATTTCTTAACCCCTTCACTGCCCCCCCCAGGTTAACCCCTTCACTGCCAGTGACATTTACACAGTAATCAGTGGACATTTAAATTTCTGATCGCTGTATAAATGTCATTGGTCCCAAAAAAGTGTCAAAAATGTCCGACATGTCCGCTGCAATATCGCAGTCCCGATAAAAATCGCAGATCGCCGCCATTACTAGTAAAAAAAAAAAATAATAATAAAAACGCCATAAATCAATTCCCATAGTTTGTAGACGCGATAACTTTTGCGCAAACCAATCAATAAACGCCGATTGCGATTTTTTTTTTTACCAAAAATATGTAGAAGAATATAAATCGGCCAAAACTGAAGAATAATTTTTTTTTTGGATATTTATTAGAGCAAAAAGTAAAAAATATTGTTCTTTTTTCAAAATCGTCGCTCTTTGTTTATGGCGCAAAAAATAAAAACCGCAGAGGTGATCAAATACCACCAAAAGAAAGCTCTATTTGTGGGGAAAAAAGGACATCGATTTTATTTGGGTACAACGTCGCACGACCGCGCAATTGTCATTCAAAATGCGACAGCGCTGAAACCTGAAAATTGGTCTGGGCAGGAGGGGGGTTTAAGTGCCCAGTAAGGAAGGGGTTAATACAGGTAAGGCACCAAGTTAATTTAATTACCACCTTAATTAGCCACAGGACCTGTGTAATTAATATGTGTTCGGGTTTAAAGGGAGGAGGTGGCAACCCTAATGGATAGCAAAATTTACGGAATTTTTCACCATTGCACAGGCGTGCGCTATTTTAAAGCGGCTGGGGTGGAACAAATTTAGATGGGGGGGTGCTCGTTTTTAGTCTTGCATGTGGCAGCACAAAACCAAAATACACCACAGTTTACTGTATCTGGGATCTGACATCTCTAAACCAGGAAGTGCTCATAGCTGAGCGCTTTTGGGTTCACAGTCTGCAAAGGAGGTTAGGGAATGGATATTCCCTGGTCACCTCCCATTCACTATCCAGACAACCTACAGAGCACAGTTGCACTTCAAGGGTTAACTGATCATTTTTAAGGGATTGGAAAAACAATTTTACTTACCTAAAGCACCCCCTGGCAGACTATGCTCCCCCATGCCCTAGCAAGGGACTCTTGCTCAACGTCATTATTATGGCTACGGGCTCTGCGTTGCTCTTGATGACTTCAGAGGACCATAGATCACCGAGGTGCAAATGAGAAGAGGCTGTAGTCTAGCAGAATGTAGGAACCTGCGGGAGGGGAGGATCAAGTAAGTGAAGCTGCTTTACCTGTTCCCCTAGATAGTTAACCCTTTGCAGTGTGGGGCAGCTCCCCTCTATGGGAGGACTTCCAGTTCAGTTTAGTTGGGCAGCAGTAAAAATGATTATTACAGAATATAAGATATCCATGTGCTAAAGAAACAAATGACTGAATATTTTTTTCATGACTTTAACCCCTTGCTTACTGGGCACTTAAACCCCCCTCCTGTCCAGACCAATTTTCGGCTTTCAGCGCTGTCGCATTTTGAATGCAAATTGCGCGGTCGTGCGACGCTGCACCCAAACAGCATTTTTATAATTTTTCCCCCACAAACAGAGCTTTATTTTGGTGGTATTTGATCGCCTCTGCGTCATTTCTGATCGCCGCTATAAACAAAAAAAAGAGCGACAATTTTGCAAAAAAACAATATTTTTTTTACTTTTTGCTAAAATACAAATCCAAAAAAAAAAAACTATTTGTCAGTTTTAGCCGATATATATTCTAATACATATTTTTAGTGAAAAAAAAAAATCGCAATCGGCGTTTATTGATTGGTTTGCGCAAAGGTTATAGCGTCTACAAACTATGGGAATTTATTTATGGCGTTTTTATTATTATTTTTATTTTTTTTACTAGTAATGGCGGCGATCTGCAAATTTTTACTGCGATGTTGCAGCAGAAATGTCGGACATTTTTGACACTTTTTTGGGACCAATGACATTTATACAGCGGTCAGAAATTTAAATATCCACTGATTACTGTGTAAATGTCATTGGCAGTGAAGGGGTTAACCTGCAGGGGGTAGTGAAGGGGTTAACTGTGTTCCCTCATTGTGTTCTAACTGTGTGGGGGCTGGGCTGGCTGGGACATGACAGATCTCACTGATCCCGATCACAGGGATCAATAGATCTGCTATGTCCCCTGTCACAGAATGGAGAAGCGCCGTGTTTACACCGGCGGTTCCCCGCTCTGCAGCTCTGTTAGGCGATCGCGGGTCACGAGCGGACATCGAGTCCGCCCGACCCGCCGAGTGCACGCCGGGAGCGTGCACAGGGGACGGCGTCCATGGAAATTCAGATCCGCGCTGGAGCCGTACTTCAACAATAGCGCGGATCTGAAGGAGTTAAGTTTCTTTGGGTCACTCTTAACCACTTTTCTACCAAGGTACATTTTAAAAATGCATTGTAGACAAGTGGTTGAACCAAACTTTAGGGCTCCTTTCACACCAAGGCGTTGGAAAAAAGCCTGTAAAACGCCATGATTTTAGTGTGCGTTTTTGCTGCACTTTTGAAGTGCTAGCGCTATAAATAGCGCCCCTCCAATGGCGTTTTTTAAGCGTTTTTCAAGCGCATTTCAAGCGTTTGTGTTTCAATCATGTGACCTTTCCACAGCCTCGGTACACATTTCATGCGCTTTTCAAGCGTTTTCAAGCACTTAACCATTATTTTCAATGGGCATGGGCGTTTTTGAAGAGCTATTTTGAGCGCCCAAAACAAGCTGAAAAGATGCTGCTTGCAGGACTTTTACCAACGCCTAGCAAGCGCAACGCCTCGGTGTGAAAGCATCCATTGAGATACATGGGGAGCGTTTTTCATGCGCTTTTTATGTGCTGATTTTAGTGCAAAAACGCCTGAAAAACGCCTTGGTGTGAAAGGGGTCTAACAGGCGACAAAAGTGATCTCGGTAAGGCCCCTTTCACACTGAGGCGCTTTTCAGGCGTTTTTGTGCTAAAAATAGCGCTTCCAAAACGCTTCTAAAACGCTGCCCATTAATTCCAATGTACCTATTCACACTGGGGCGTCATGCTGGTGCCACGTTTAAAAAAGTCCTGCAAGCATGATTTTTTGTGCTTATTCTGAGCGCTAAAAATAGCGCATTAAAAACGCCCATATACATTGAAATGAATGTAAAGCGCGTTAAAAGCGCCAGCAAAACGCCCAGAGGTTGTGGAAAGGTCAAAATATCAGGAAGTAAACAGGATGTAATGTAGGGGGATGTGCTATTTATTTAATGCCAGTGCTTCAAAAGCGCTTCGAAAGCGCTTGAAAAACGCCTGGGCGTTAGCGCTAATTATAACGCTAACGCGGAAAAAAACGCGGCAAAAACGCGGTCATAACGCTTGATGTTTTGCACGCGTTTTTCAAACGCCTCAGTGTGAAAGTAGCCTTAGTCACCGATAACTTTTATGGGGCTTTCATAGTGCGCCCCCTCCTGGACCCGCGTGCTGGTGGCACCTGCGTTGGTTCCCGGGCTCCACTTTCCCCTGACCGCAGGAAACGGCTTCCCCATTGAACGCGGGAGGAACTTGACGAAAATCCTTTCCCCGATCCCTCCTGGTACTAATGACCCCAGGAGCTGGGAATCCCTGGCCATGTAAGCAAAGGGCAGGGGTAGTAGGCAGTGACATCACTGATCAAAGTGTCCAGCATTCAGACACTACAGCGCTACAGCCACAGCGACATTTACAAAGAAAAATAAATACAGTTGATACATTACAATTTGCTGGTAAATTACATTTCATTGCTGGCTTCTTAAAGGGGTTTTCAACTTTTGACAACCACTTTAACCACTCAGGGCTGGCTCTACCACTAGGCGGAGTAGGCTGCCGCCTAGGGCGCACTGCCGCCTAGGACGCCTGGCCGCTGTTGATCCATCACTGTCTGCTCTGCATGCATCGGCGTGTAATCACAGCCGATGCATGCAGCCCATACAATGTATTGATTGGCGCTGGTGACGCTGTATTTGATGGGCACAGATGAGGCTGTATTGGCGCTGGTGAGGCTGTATTTGATGGGCACAGGTAAGGCTGTATTGATTGGCGCCGGTGAAGCTGCATTTGATGGGCACAGGTAAGGCTGAGCCAAGGGGGGGGGTGGCAAAATGAGGTTTCGCCTAGGGTGTCAAAAATCTTTGCACCAGCCCTGTAACCACTTCAGCCCCGGAAGGATTTCCCACGTTAGGACCAGAGCACTTTTTGCGATTCGGCACTGCGCCGCTTTAACTGACAATTGCGCGGTCGTGCGGCGTTGTACCCAGACAAAATTTACATCCTTTGTTTCCCACAAACAGAGCTTTCTTTTGGTGGTATTTGATCCCCTCTGCGTCATTTATGATCGCCGCTATAAACAAAAAAAGAGCGAAAATTTTACAAAAAAACAACATTTCTTAATTTTTGCTAAAATACAAATCCAAAAAAAAAATATATAAAAAAACGAATTTATTCATCAGTTTTGATATTTCATATATTTGGTTAAAAAAAATCGCGATCGGCGTTTATTGATTGGTTTGCGCAAAAGTTGCTGCGTTTACAAACCATGAGAATTAATTTCTGAGGTTTTTACATTTTTTTAAAAAAAATGTTTAACTGGTAATGACGGCGATCTGCGATTTTTATTGGGACTGTGATATTGGGGTGGAAATGTCGGACATTTTTGACACTTTTTTGGGACCAATGACATTTATACAGCGATCAGAAATTTAAATGTCCACTGATTACTGTATAAATGTCATTGGCAGTGAAGGGGTTAACCTGCAGGGGGAGATCTAGGGGTTAAAGTGGTTGTCAAGTCATGACAACCACTTTAAACTACAGGTAAACCTACAATAAAGCTTACCTGTAGGTCCAGGAAATATCTCCTAAACCTGTACGGTATAGGAGACCTCCCCTGCATGTACCGACGTCATTGGCACATGCGCACTGAAGAATCGGCACCCGCGGTAGCCCAGGGTGCCGTTTCTTCTGTATTCGTGCCATAAATGAGGGCTCCAGTGTGCATGCGCGGGAGTGACGCTGGAGCCCGCGCTGTGATTGGACGGAGCCGCAGACCCGGAAGAACGATGTCGCCGGTCACAGCGGTGTGCCGAGACCGCTGCAACAGCTTCGTTCCGAGGTAAGTGTTACATAATGAGCTAGTATGCGCTGCATACTAGCTCATTATGGGATGTCCATTCGAAATAACATCCAAATGGACATC
>BLSH010121308.1:258747-279459 GCA_018402905.1 Glandirana rugosa | reverse complement strand
TCCCTTGGGCACTCTCTGGATCACGACCTGGTCCCCGACCTGGAAAGGGTGCGTTGGTACCTGTGAAGAACAAGGAGAGGTGCGAGCAACGTTTCTTTCAACTTTGTCCAGCTTCAATAAGTTTTCTCACATATTCCTCCTGGATTAGATCTAGGTCCCCTCTTTCTACCATAAGTGGCTGTCTGGCCCATGGAGTGGGGAATGGCCTACCCATTAAAACCTCCAAAGGGGAGTAACTGTCTTCTCGGAGGGGGTCATTCTTACCTTGGCCAGAACTGCTGGGAGGACCTTCTTCCAATTTGCATACGTACCTCCAGTTGCCTTCCTTATCTTATCCTTGAGAGTCCTATTCATCCTTTCCACTATACCTGAACTTTGGGGGTGATATGGTATGTGAAACTTCCAGTCAATTTTAAAAGTCCTTACAAGATCTTGGCAGACCTTGGCCACAAACGCAGGGCCATTGTCTGAGATAATCTGGAGCGGACATCCCCACCTGGGAATAATCTCTTGTGTAAGAATTTTTATAACTGTTTGGGCATCTTCTCCTGTGGTTACAAAGACCTCAGGCCATCGTGAAAACATATCCACGATCACCAAAAGTTACTCCTGTCTGTTACCCACCTTTGGCATATGTGTAAAGTCTATCTGTAGGTGAGTGAACGGTGTTGTTGGGTATATAAGGTATCTGTAGGTGAGTGAACGGTGTTGTTGGGTATATAAGGT
Organism: Glandirana rugosa; assembly: GCA_018402905.1. NCBI lineage: Eukaryota > Metazoa > Chordata > Amphibia > Anura > Ranidae > Glandirana > Glandirana rugosa. The sequence continues at coordinate 278,733 of BLSH010121308.1, read as the reverse complement.
GTTCATGTTTTGCCCTTTTTTTCTGATACATATGATGCATCTGGAGATATATGCCTTGACAGGGGAGGGGAGGCCTGGAATGCATGGTCTCCCTCTTGGTAGATAAGTCCAGAATTAGGGCTTATCTGCACACCTGTGTTGTTCCAATCTATGTCCGTGGCATATGTCTATAAATCTTGCAATATTTGGTCTAAAAACAGCATTTCTGACATGAGCAAAGGCATTTGGGTGGTTGCATTCTGAGTGGATGCGGCTTCCTTCTCTGCTCTATCTACTAGGGCATTTCCTTTGGCTATATCAGTTTGCTGGCCTATGTGTGCCCTGCAATGTAAAATGGCAATGGACCTTGGTAGCTGTATAGCTTCTATTATTTCTTTAAAATATGCACATCTTGTCCTTCAAAGAGCTGGCAAGCTCTTGTGAGGGCTATCAGTTCTGCAGCCTGGGCTGACTGGTAAGGAATTGATTTTTCCTCTAGAATTTTGTCTGGTAATTGTACAACAGCATATCCTGCATGATATGTGTTGCCATTGGGCCTTGAACAAGAGCCATCCACAAACACATTCTGTGCGTCTGGAAGGGCCACACTAGACATGTCCTGTCTTGATGACGTGTCCTGATGGATGAGATCCAAACAATCATGTTGTGGAACAATCTCATCCTGTTCTCCTTTTAATCCTAACAAATTATTGAGGATTGGGGCTGATCCTGAGGTAGGAGAAGCATATTTTATCTTTAGCTTAGGGTTGGAGAGCAGTATAACTTTATAACCACTAAGCCTTTGGGCCGACATATGTTGGGTGTGTAAAGTGGTATCCTGTCCCAGAGTGAATGATGCAGCCATTTCCACCACCATCACACAGGATGCTAAAGCTCTGAGACACGCAGGCATGCCTTGAACCTGTACTGGAACCATCTTTGAGAAAAAAAACAACAGGGCGGAGCTGGCCTCCATGTTCCTGAGCTAGGACTCCCGCCATCGTTTTACAGTTGTCCCTGGAATCAGGCAGGCTTAGACTAGGGGCCGTTACCATAGCATTTTTTCAAATACACAAAAGCATTACACATTTCCTTTGACCAGTTTACACAATCTGGCATAGCATTACCTGTGGCATGTCTCAGGAGATTGTCACAGTAGGAACAGTCAGGTATTCATTGGCGGCAGTAACCAATTATGCCAAGGAAGGTAAGCATGTCCTTCTTGGTCAGTGGGCGGGGCAGACCCATGAGAGCCGCAGCTCTCTTGTGACTGACTTTCCTTTCTCCTTTTGTGAGGACAAAACCAAGGTACACAACAGTTTCCTGGCACCACTGCAATTTCTTTCTAGACACTTTGTGACCATTTTCAAATACACAGTTTATGAGATCCGCACTGTCCTCCTGTCCGGCTGCCTGATTTGAAGTCGGACCGAACCATGACGGGAAGTCCAGGACCTCAGTGTGGCCTGGAGCACAATCAAGTAGACTACAGGTGAGTCCACATAGCCCTGGGGCACTCTACACCAGATAAATTGGCGATTCTTTAAACACAAGGCAAAGATTGGCCGTGTCTCCTTATCCACAGGGATGAAAAAAACATTTGCCAGACCAATCACTGTAAAACACTCTGCATCGGATGGAATGGAGGACAGGAGTGATGGCACATCTGGCACTATTGGGGCAATGGGGACCACAAGTTCATTTATGGCTTACAGATCCTGTACTAATCTGTAGCTACCACTGGGGCAACACCTTACTCCTTTTCTTTTGATAAAGGATACTGTTAATGGTACACAGATTTTGTCCATGCCTTAACAGTGGCCTTGTAGGGGGTACAGGAAATGGGGCCAACATCAAAAGAATTTTCTGACCATACGCTGTTCGACCTGGTGGTGGGCTGTGGGTGTCTGCCACAATCAGGGTTAGGAAGGAAATTATTGGGACCTTGGTGGATTGCACTACAATCCCACCATTCTTTGTGGTTTTGATATTAATGTTTACATAAATAAACTAAATATTAACAATTATGGTGATGCAAACTGTCAATGTGTGCTGTAATCTTCATTTTTAGTTCTCAGACATCAAACCATATCAGACAGGTGGATTGATGCTTTACTTTTGAATTATCATTACATTTTCCTCCTAGAAATAAACAACCGGTTAGCAATAAACACATATTAATCACAAAATACAAAACATATGACCATATTGTTTAATAAGAGTGCACTCTTTTCTACCCATATGAAATAAATTCACAATTAATTATCACCACGTGGATTTTCATTAAAGGACGTCCATCAAAAATTATCAATAATAATTCACCATAACCTTTATAGTATGTTCATAACATTTTGCATAAAGATTATGCATCACCAAATCCATTGATTTTTCTATTTAAACCTCTTCCCATACATATCTTGAAAACTTCTAGAAATAAATGTGGTCATTTCTGTATTAACAAAAAACTTATAAAACAATCATTAGTGTTGTATTTTAAAGTATCACACTTCATTACAATCACCACTCAAAACGATACAATACATACATAGACATACATCTCCAGTGATCATTCACTATTGTCCTATCATATACTGTTAAGTAAAGATGATCTAAGCCTGGTCTTTACTAGTCAACTGTCTTGTTCAAATGATTTTCATTAAACGGTACAACCCGGTTTTTATCAGTGGGTGGAGCCTTTTCCCTTTCCACGCCCAATAGGCTGGAATGGAGAACTAAACATTTAAATAATTATAATAATCATGGCTACCTTTTAGGAATTTACAGGGTGTTGGTTGCACTCAGCCATTTTTTTTCCCTTTGTTTCAAATAATGCTAGAGTTCCATAGAAAAACTAATCCTTTCAACTGGGATTTTATTTCTACAAAAGTATTTAAAAATGTCCTTTACCTTACAACGTTTTTATTTTTCTTACATCACTTACTTTTGAGCAACACGTCATACTAGTATTTTATAGTTGTTCGAAACGTAACATTGCCCTACATTTCGCAGACCTAGCTCCTCACACAAAATACCTTACACAGTATATCTCTATTAGATTGCAAGCTTCCTGAAGGTAGGGACCGATGTGAACACGCAAATCATCCCTCTCAATATTAAACTCACATAGACTCTCAAACATAAGTAGCAAAACTTATGTTATAACCCATCTGTACCATTATCACATTCACTACAGAAAGAACAGAATGCATTTAACCTCTTCATAAAACATTTCTCATCACAACACAGAGTTCAACGCATACACACATCCTACACGCCAGTATTTCAGCGGTCAGCTCATCATCCCCCACATTCAGACAAATCTCATTGCTCTGAGACTTCTACAATTCACATACTTTTTTTTTCTTTTGTGAGACTTGGATAGAGTTTGCAAGGCTTCGGGACATAAGGGGGAGGGTGGCTTGGAGAACAGCATGAGGGAGTGTGTGGGTCTACTGTCTAACTCACACTCATGTAATTTCTGAAAAATCTTATTATGATTTATTACTAACCTTTTTCAGAGGGAAAATAAAACAGTAATCTACATACACATTCAGGACAAGTCATTTAAAACATTTTCCATGCAACAGAGAGAGAAAGCGAAAGTAATATAATCACGAAGTGCACTGCCGTCGGTTTTTATCTGTTTCTTACTTATGTTCAGGGGTCCCAGACAGCCCCGATGGGAGTCCCCGACTTCCCAGTGCTTATCAGAGCATTTTTTTTATCTCGCTATATACTCGGGAGTCCCAGACTTCCCAGTGCTTATCAGATCACTCTAACTGGCCAGTTAGTGTTATTTTTATCTCAACAGGAGGACATTATTTTAGCTTTTCAGATTTAAATGGGTCTTGGGGACACCCGTACCTACGGCAATGTAATCTCCGTCAAAAAGACAAATATTACTTACCGAAGGTGGTCTCCAAGATCCCGGACGAGCCCCCAGCTGAAAGGAAGGGGTTACTGTATCCTCGGCTAGCTCCTGCACCTCCGACAGACACCTTCATGATCAACAGACATGTCTGGAGACAATTTCCATAGATAAAGACACACACGGAAATATAGTTAAGCAGCGAATTGTCTGTATATTGAATTCTAGGGTGTCTTTTTATGAGACGATACACGTCACAGAAATTTACACATGCGCAGTATAAAAAATGACACAGCAGAAAAATAGTATTTACGCAAGCAGTAGAAGCTGGTAAAAACAGGTGCCCTTTGTTACAAGATAAAAAAAAGTACGTTAGCTGCAGAATATTGTTACAAAATACAAATCGACATTGTGTGACTAGCTGACCTCAGCTATTTCCTGAGAACCTAGCATAAAACATTCTCTCAAGATAAGGCCAGAAACAAGCCAGACTAACAGATATTTAAAGTGAAACCCTAGCATACAAAATAGATACCGTCAAATCCTTTCAGGAACCCCTCATAATGGGCACAGCGGGTGTACAGACCCGGAAACTCAGCACAGGGATGGTGGGAACCCCTCATAATGGGTACAGCAGGTGTACAGACCTATAAACTAAGCACAGGGATGGTGGGAAACCTTCATAATGGGCACAGCGGGTATACAGACCCGGGAACTCAGCACAGGGATGGTGGGAACCCCTCATAATAGGCACAGCAGGGGTACAGATCCAGGAACTCAGCACAGGGATGGTGGGAACCCCTCATAATGGGCACAGCAGGTGTACAGACCTGGGAACTCAGCACAGGGATGGTGGGAAACCCTCATAATGGGCACAGCAGGTGTACAGACCCGGGAACTCAGCACAGGGATGGTGGGAACCCCTCATAATGGGCACAGCAGGTGTACAGACCTAGGAACTCAGCACAGGGATGGTGGGAACCCCTTATAATGGGCACATCAGGTGTACAGACCCAGGAACTCAACACAGGGATGGTGGGAACCCCATCTTTTACTGGGTATGTTTTATAGCAGAAAGTTATTGTTTTTTGTTTTTTTTTTTCAAAGTTGCGCTCTTTTTTTGTTTCTAGCTCAAAAAATAAAAACCGCAGAGGTGATCAAATGCCACAAAAAAGCAAGCTCTATTTGTGGGGAAAAAAGAACATCAATTTTATTTATTTTTTTGTTTACAATAGTTTTTTATAGGAAGGTAGCAGGTAAAGACATTGAAAGGTACAGTCATCAACATATTATAGTATACAAACATGTGATGCGTTTCTTAAAACACAATAGAGAAAGTATGTGTTATTAGGCAACTTGTTAGAAAGAGGTCCATTAAAATACGGACTAGTATAGCATTATACGAATGGAGAAAATCAAATATAAACCATAATATAGTAAAGATACCTTAATGCTGAATAGGATTAGTGTCCCAATATGACCATTTCTCTATAAAAGTTTGCATATTATCCAGGATGTATGGTGAATGCGTTCAGCCAGTTTGATGGATTCAATCCTATCTATTACTTGAGGCCATGGGAGATTGCTTGATTGCATATTGTAGACGATCATCCCATTGGATCGCACTGCAAAGAGTGTGAATTAGTCTCAAGCAAGGTAGTGGAACATCCGGGATGTTGAAAAATAACAGACAAATTTGGGTCCAATTGTTTTGTTTGCAATTTGGGAAATTTTTGTAGAGGTTAGTTGCCAGATTGTATTGAGGTGGGAGCAATCCGAGAAAATGTGGATTAGTGTTCCTGCTTTGTCACAGCCTCTGAAGCAAGTGTGAGGAACCGATGGGTAGAAGAGGTGTATTTTAGCAGGGGTCGGGCACCAATGAATTAATAATTTAGTAGGTGTTTCTTTGAAGGAGGGGGAACGATTGCTTTTACGAAGGTTGTCAGTCATGGTAAGCCAGTCTTCAGTAGTAATTGGACTGTTTAGATCAGACTCCAATTTTAACATGGAGGGTGTTTTCTCTGGTTGGTTTAGTTCATTTAAGAATTGATATATGCATGATATTTGACCCTTTTCTCTAGGGGAGTTAATACAAATCTGTTCTAGTAGTGAGAAAGGGGGTGTGAGCTTCAATGAGAAATGCTCCGAAAATAAATCTTTATTTAAAATGTATAAAGGTCTGTCTGTGTCAGGTAATTTAAATTTTGATTGTAGGTATTCGAAAGAAGAGAATTTGTTATTATTGCAAAGGGATAGTAAATTGGCAAGGCCATGATTGTACCATGAAACAGTGTAGGATCTACCTTTCTATGCCAGAGGGAAATTGGGGTCCCCTCTATAAGATGCTAACGGAGAGTTGGGAGAGGATAGAATAAGTGTTTCCTTATGTCTTGCCCAGAGTTGGCATAGTTGGGCTACTATTATAATGCGGTGTTGAGGGGATCTAAGTTTGATATTATTTGACCACAATTAGAGTTGAGCAAACACCTGGATGTTCGGGTTCGGTGGGTTCGGCCGAACTTCGCGAAAAAGTTCGGGTTCGGTACCGAACTTGACCCGAACTTTACCCCGAACCCCATTGAGGTCAATGGGGACCCGAACTTTTCGGCAAAAATGACTGTAAAAAAGTCCTGGAAAGTGCTAGAGGGCTGCAATAGGAAGTAAAATGATTTTAGAACAATAATCTGTCCCTAACAGCAACAGCAGGAACCTCTCCCTATAGAACTAGAAGATGATTTTAGAGCAATAATCTGTCCCTCTAAACAATAGACTCTACCTAGTCCAGTCAGATCGTTCTGTAATGCAGGATGAGTTGTTATTAGATCTGCAATCTGTCCCTAAAAGCAGTAGTAGTAATCTCTACCTAGTTCAGAATCAGATCGTTCTGTAATGCAGGATGAGATGTTATTAGATCTGCAATCTGTCCCTAAAAGCAGCAGTAGTAGTAATCTCTACCTAGTCCAGAATCAGATCGTTCTGTAATGCAGGATGAGATGTTATTAGATCTGCAATCTGTCCCTCACAGCACCGGCAGCATCCTCTCCCTACACTAGCCTGAGAGCATGTGACATGCAGCACTACATGACTCCAGCTTATACAGAGGCTGGGTCACATGATGCACTGGCCAATCACAGCCATGCCATTAGTAGGCATGGATGTGATGGCTTCTAAGGGCAAACCAGTGAAACACTTGTTGATTGGCCGCCCTGCAGCTATTCAACAGGTGGGATCAAATACCCAAACCCGAACTTTTTTCAAATGTTCGGGTCCGGGTCACGGACACCCCAAAGTTCGGTACGGACCCGAACTTTACAGTTCGGGTTCGCTCAACTCTAACCACAATACCCTTTGTATGTGAAAGGATGGATAGATGTAGCCTCAAATGCCAACCAGGGAATGTTATTGTTTTTTACATGCCAATGCGTGATATGGGTGAGTCTGGTAGCTAGGTAGTAAAACCAGATGCTTGGGAGGCCTAATCCGCCAGCTGATTGAGGTCTATAAAGCAATACATTGTTACATCTGGCCTTTTTACCCGACCAAATGAAATTGTTGATCTCTTTTTGTTATGTTTATCAATTTGTATTTAGGAATATTAATCGTTAAGGCGCGAAAAAGGAAAAGTAGTTTGGGGAGAATGGTCATCTTTATAGCGCTAAGTCTCCCTAAGATGTGATAAGAGGACCATACTTTAAGCGATTATTTTATCTGGAAAAAGAGATGAGGGAAATTATATTGGTAAAGAGAGTTAAGGTGTAGTGTGACATGGAACCCTAAGTATCGGAATGAATTAGGGCAGTGTTCCCCAACCCAGTCCTCAAGGCCCACCAACAGGTCATGTTTTCAGGATTTCCCTCAGATGAATCAGCTGGGGTAATTACTAAGGCAGTGAAACTGATCAAATCGCCTGTGCAAAATAATGGAAATCCTGAAAACATGACCTGTTGGTGGGCCTTGAGGACAGGGTTGGGGAACACTGAATTAGGGCACCAAGTGAATGGAAATTTGTTTTGGATAGTGTTGGAGAGGTCCTGTGATAAGTTGATGGGTAACATAGTACATTTAGCAAGGATAATACTTAATCCTGGAATTAGGTGAAAGCTTTTTAATTCTTGTAGTAGGTTAGGGAGGGATATAAGAGGGTCAGGGAGGAAAAGGAGGGCATCGTCTGCATATAGGCTTAGTTTATATTCATTAGGGCCCTTAACATATCCTTTGATATCTATGTTGTGTCTAATGGCACAGGCCAGGGGTTCTATGGCGAGGGCGGAGAGTACAGGAGATAAGGGGCAACACTGCCTGGTGCCTTTGTTCACTGGGAAAACATCGGAATTTGTACCAGGAATTCTAATTCTTATCTGTGGATGGGGATATAGCGCTTTATAGCCGTGGAAAAATTTATCTGAGATACCGAATTTTGGGAGGATTAGGTCTAAATATGACCAGCTCACGCTGCCAAACACTTTATTTATGTACAGGCTGAGAAGAGAAAGGGGGCGAGAAGATAAATTGGCGTCTTGAATTATGTTGAGGACTAATCTAATATTATCTGTTATTTATCTATTGGGGATGAAACCTGTTTGATCGATGTGCACTAGGGATGTGATAACTTTGGCTAACCTATCTGCTAAGAGATGACCAAAGATTTTTAGGTCATTATTCAAAACGGAAATAGGGCGAAAATTTTGGGGTAGGGTATGATCTTTATGAGGTTTAGGGAGAAGGGACATATTGGCCAGTAGCATTGTGTTGGGGAATTGATTGCCTGAGAGGATGTGATTAAATAATCTGGTAAGGTGAGGGGTGAGAAGAGAAGAGAAGAGAATTTTTTTATAGTAGGTAGTGGAAAAACCATCCGGGCCTGGGGCTGTTGTAGTTTTTAGGGATTTTATAATATTAAGGATCTCTAGGTCTGTGCATGGGGCATTGAGGGTTTCAAGTTGTTGGGCTGATAATGAAGGGAGATAAATCCGGTTGAGCCAGTCTATGGTGACATTTTGAGGGTTTGGGATGGGGAGGAGGTTTTTATAGAATTTTAAGAAAATTTGTTGAACCTCAACTGGATGTGTGACTAGATTACCTTTGCTATATCATAGCTTCTATACATGGGTTGGTTTCAAAGATTGATTTCATTTTCTGACAAAAATTGAGGAGTTGGAGTTACCAGTGGAGGCTCGTCCATAAGGGCTCCTGGGGCAACGCCCCACCAAAAAAACAAATCAGAAATAAAAATAAAAATTAACTATAATTATTAACCAACAGCAGCACAGCTAGAGAGAAACTCCAAAGAAAAAAAATCTTTGGAATTTCTCTCTAGCTGTGCTTCTGTTGCTAGAATAGATAGATTAGATAAGAAATAGAAGTGTAATCTTCCTAGCAACAGGGCGCCGTCCAAACTTTCATTAAAAGCTCTATCTAGAACACAGTAAAATTAATTCTCCACCCTCATTGGTTGCTTTCCAACATTCTATTCTGAGAATAGCAGCCAGCTGGGGCATCTGAAAATACAGACCTTGAACTGCTTAATCCATTTGGTCTCTGCCTGGGGGGGGGGGGGCAAAATCTTCTCTGCCTGCAGTTGCACATCCTGGCCTGCTGCCCAGCCATGCCCCCCCCCCTCCACAAGTCACACTCCGACACTTAGTCTCTACCTCCAGCAGTGTTTCCACTCTCCACCAGGGACCCTTCCCCCGCCCACCATCCTGTGCAGAGCAGAGGAGGAGGACATGAGTGATTGGTCAATAGAGAAGAGGAAGAAGCACATCTCCTGCCTGGATTTGATCATCATGGGTGACTACAGCTGGAGGGAAGGAGAAGCTCAGCCAGGGACAATCAGATCCAAGCACAGCAGTGTCTGCAAGGTAAGATTTCTTAGCATATATGACAGGGAGCTCCCAGCAATACACAGGCAGGGATTAGTCTGCATCCATAGATAATAGATAAGGCTGAACAGGCCCCTTCCAAAGCTCAGCAGTAGGATAAGAACTCTGAGCTGGCATGTAAGGCACAGGGAGTTCTCAGGGATACACACACAGTAATTGATCTGCAATTAGTCTTCTGACATCGGGGGACTACAGAGCTCAGCAGCACCGCACACCCTCAGCTCTTCATACTTTACTGTTTAACAGGCAGCTTCAAACAACACAGCAACAACTACACTCCTGGTGACTTCTTCATCCCTGCATTCAGTGCATTGCAGGTGATGATTCATGACTTACAATGCAGGACCAATAAGTCACCAGGAGTGGAGTTGTTGCTGTGTTGGTTGAAGCTGCCGGTTTTCATGGAGCCTTGCTCAGCCTCTGTGTATCTCAGCATCAAACAACAGAACAAGAAGAATATCTGGTCATGACAATTTCTCTACAATAACTGTTTTTCAATGAATGACATCTTAAAGCGCCTGATTTTATAATTACATTTTGAACTTTTTTTAACAGATAATGAAGATGCAAGTTAGTGAAGCTGGTCAGTTCCAAAAACCAGGGACATTTCTATGGCTCACCATGTGTCTGGGGTTAGTGGAGGATTTCCAGCGTTCCTACTATAAAATAAGGAATTAGGATGGAGCTTGATGGCATAGCACATAAATACCACATACATGAAAACCCACATAATACCAGTCTTGCTGGGTTCCTGTGCAGACCTCACAGCTCATGTAGTTCTTTACCTTTGGGATTTAATGGATGAATGAGCCAGCAAAATTTTATTGAGAATTAAGACTGACAGCTGAGTTATACTGTACATTATGTACAGAGTGGGTGGAGTGTATAAGGGGTGTAGCTTCTAAAAGAGTGGGAGGGGCCAAAAAGGAAGGGCGGGGTCTGCCGCCCCACCATCTTAAAACTTCACCAGCCGCCACTGGGGGTTACTGTAAAGTAGGAATCTTGCTTTAGAAAATCTGATAATAAAGTATCTAAAGCTTTTCTTTTGGTGTCAATTTGATGGGTAAGCTCTGGGGTCGTAGAATGATTAAGTTTATTATATAAGGTGTTTAACTCTTTTGTTAAATTTTTGATATGACATATTCTGGATTTGTTTCTTTTAGCGGCAATGTCGATTAGCTGGCCCTTAAGAACTGCTTTGTGAGCCGTCCAAAGTGTTGTTGGGGAGGTGTCATCATTATCATTTAGTTTAAAATACTCTTCAATGTGGGAGGATATTTGATGAGTAATAGAAGGGTCAGAGAGGTGTGAGTCATTCATCATTTATAAGGGGTAGAGGAGAGGCCTATCTGTGCTCTTTCGAAGATTACCATCTGATGGTCAGACCAGGGGCAGGGGAGTATATTAGCCTTGGATGAGTTAGCCAGTAGTATCGGGGTGGTAAAAATACAGTGATGAGGTGGAGAATAGAACGTGTATGCCTTAATACCTATGGTGTGTGAATGCCATGTGTCAATAAGTTGTAACTGGTTGAGTGTCCTAGACATTGATTTTGTAAATGCCCTCGATGATGGGGCTATTGAACTTCTATCCATTGACGTGTTAGCGGCGAGGTTAAAATCCCCTCCTATTATTAAATAAGGAGAGTTATATTTCTCTCAGATTTCAAAAAAGGTTTTGAAAAATGAGGATTGAGCCTTGTTGGGAGCATATATAGATGCTATTGTTAATGGGCAGCCATTCAGTGACCCTTTAACCACTTGCCGACCGCCCGCCGCAGTGTGACGGCAGCAAGTTGGCTTGTTATCACGAAACGCCGCCACAGGACGGCGGCCGCAATAACTAGCATTGTGAGTGCGCGTGCGCCGCCGGAGGCGCGCTCACTGTGTTCAGGGGGGAGCCAGGGAGTGGGTAGGGTGGACTCGATCGCCGCCGGCTACCCGCGATGGCTCCCCCTGCACTGAAAGAACGGAGGTCCGTGTGAGTAAACACGGATCTCCGTTCTGTTGAAGGGGGAAGGGCGATAACCACAGGCTTCCTCTATATGGAAGCTGTGATCATTCCCTTTCCCCAGCCAGGGCAGTCCCCACACAGTTAGAAGACGCCCAGGGAACACTGTTAACCCTTAGAGCGACCCCTGCAGGTTAACCCCTTCACTGCCAATGGCATTTACACAGTAATCAGTGCATTTTTATAGCACTGATCGCTGTATAAATGCCCATGGTCCCAAAAAAGTGTTAAAATGGTCCGACATGTCCGCTGCAATATCGCAGTACCACTAAAAATCGCAGATCGCTGCCATTACTAGTAAAAAATAAAATAAAAAAAAACCCCCAGAAATGAATTCTCATCATCCGTAAATGCGGCCACTTTTGCGCAAACTAATCAATAAACACCGATTGCGATTTTTTTTTTACCAAAAATATGAGGAAGAATATAAATCGTCAAAAACCGATGGAAAAAATGTTTTTTTTATATTTTTTTTTTGGATTTGTATTTTATCAAAAAGTAATAAATTTGGGTTTTTTTGCAAAATTGTCGCTCTTCTTTTGTTTATAGCGGCAATCAGAAATGACGCAGAGGGGATAAAATACCACCAAAAGAAAGCTCTATTCGTGGGGAACAAAAGGACGCAAATTCTGTTTGGGTACAACGTCGCACGACCGCGCAATTGTCAGTTAAAGCGACGCAGTGCCGAAACGCAAAAAGTGCTCTGGTCCTAAAGTGTGAAATCCTTCCGGGGCTGAAGTGGCTAATAATGAAAATAAAACTCTAAATGGAAGGGGCGCAAAAAAGGCAAAATTGACCCATAGTAATTACCCACTGGCAAGAAGTGGGGCAATCCAGCGACAGCGGATGAACCATGCGGCTTCATGTATGTTTAAAGTGTGCAGGCCTGAAAAGAGAACACAAAAAATAAAAAAGCAAACCATAGAGAGGCAATATCAGTATTTCAATCCAGGTCACCACTCATTTAACAGCCAGTAACATCAAAGGCAAGATTACAAAAAACTTTATTAATTGTCTTTCAGTATATCTGCCTGGATCATTAGGGAGATTGATGTCATCTTAAATGTCCACTAGGGGGAGACAAATACTAGTCCACGAAGACCAACTGTAGAATAACATTATGAAAAATGTTAAAAATATGTTAGAACCATTTCCTGTAAAAATGTCTTATGAATAATCAAGGGTCTGAAAATGGAGTGAAGGGGATCCATCTTGGTGTGATTGTTAAATCTTATAGGAGAGTGTAAATCGTCATAAGTCGAAGTGTTGAAACCATGAGTTATGTAAAACAAAAAACAGGGCTGACGTACTAAATCAGGTTATCCTGAAGAGAATATATCACAAACGAGCGATAATCCGCTGTAATGTCATGGCTTTAAAGTGGAGTTCCACCCGGTTAAAAGTCAGCAGCTACCAAAAGTGTAGCTGCTGACTTTTAACAATCGGCCACTCACAGAGGTGTAACGAGAACCTTCAGGGCCCCAGAGCAAGAAATTATGAAGGGCCCCCTGACCCCTGGCCAGGGCTCTTCCCTCATCCCACTGATCCTTGGGCCCTTTACTCCCATCGCCGGTCTCTTTATTATGGTCCCGCAGTGGGACCCTTTCACAAGTTCTGCAGCGGCCCCCTTTCTGCCATCTTCGGTCCTCCCCATGGTGGTGAAATGCCAGGGCCCCGGTCACAATTGCAACCTTTGCAATCCTGATAGTTCCCTCACTGGTGTCAGTAGTTTTTAATTTTAATTTTAAGGCAAATCGCCGGAGGCACGCCCGCACGCGCACTGTGTCCGGGGAGGGCCAGGGAGCGGGTGCGGCGGAGTCAATCTCCGCCGGCCACCCGCGATGCCCCCCCCCCCCCCCGGAGTGAGACCTCCATTCTGTGAGAGGGGGAAGGCCTGTGATCGCTTCCCTTCTCCTGTTAGGGCAGTCCCCCCACAGTAAGAACACACCCAGGGAACACAGTTAACCCTTAGAGCGCCCCCTGCAGGTTAACCCCTTCACTGCCAATGGCATTTACACAGTAATCAGTGCATTTTTATAGCGCTGATCGCTGTATAAATGCCAATGGTCCCAAAAAAGTGTCAAAATGTTCCGACATGTCCGCTGAAATATCGCAGTACCGCTAAAAATCGCAGATCGCCGCCATTACTAGTAAAAAAAAAAAAAAAAAAAAAAACCCCAGAAATTAATTCTCATCATCCGTAAACGCGACCACTTTTGCGCAAACCAATCAATAAACGCCGATTGCAATTTTTTTTATCACAAATATGAGGAAGAATATAAATCGGCCAAAACCGCTGAAAAAAATTTTTTTTTATATTTTTTTTGGATTTGTATTTTAGCAAAAAGTAAGAAATTTGTGTTTTTTTGCAAAATTGTCGCTCTTCTTTTGTTTATAGCGGCGATCAGAAATGACGCAGCGGTGATCAAATACCACCAAAAGAAAGCTCTATTTGTGGGAAAAAAAGGACGCAAATTTTGTTTGGGTACAACGTCGCACGACCGCGCAATTGTCAGTTAAAATGACGCAGTGGCGAAACGCAAAAGGGGCTCCGGTCCTAAAGTGTGAAATCCTTCCGGGGCTGAAGTGGTTAATGAGAAAACAATTGAGGCAGTTTTAACCACTAGATGGAGACAGAGGATAGGCCAAGCAGTCGCGATGGGGAATATCCTTACCAAATTGTAAAAGTCAGTTGCCAGCTGCCAGGGGGAGACATCAAAGTCCGGGCAGTCATCGACTCTGGGGCCTGCAGCTGTTTTATGGACCTGACCTTTGCAGCCCAGCACCAGGTTCCTCTCCAGCTGAAGGCACACCAAATGACTGTTCGCTTGGCCGACGGGTCCACCATCAGCTCGGGTACGGTGACTCACGAGACCATCCCCATTCCAGCCAGTACTCCTAATGGTCACTCAGAGTGGCTAATACTGGACGCCATTGCATCCCCGCTGAGTCCTGTCATCCTTGGGCTTCCTTGGCTCCGGGCCCACTGCCCGCAAATTGATTGGGTCACTGGCAACGTGCAATTCCCATCTCCCTATTGCCGTCTCCACTGCTTCCCACAGCCTATGGGTCTTGCCCTCACGGCACCCTGTCCGGATCCTGATACGGAAACCCACCTGGCAGTCCCTGCACAGTATCACGAGTTCTTAGATGTCTTTAGCAAGATGGGAGCGGGTGCCTTGCCTCCACACCGACCTTACGACTGCCCCATCAAGCTACTCCCAGGGGCAGAGGTGCCTTTCGGCAGGCTATACCCCCTCTCCGAGCTGGCAGCCCTTAAGGCCTACCTGGAAGACAACTTAAAAAAGGGGTTTATCCGCCCGTCTATTTCTCCTGCCGGTGCCGGGATATTCTTAGTTGAAAAGAAGGATAAATCCTTGAGACCCTGCATCGACTACAGGGATCTCAACAAGATCACGGTTAAGAACCGTTATCCCTTGCCTCTGGTCCCGGAATTATTCCAAAGACTTGGGTCGGCCGCATTCTTCTCTAAATTGTATCTGAGAGGGGCCTATAACCTCATCCGCATCAGAGAGGGGGATGAGTGGAAGACGGCCTTCCGAACCCGTTTTGGCCACTACGAATACTTAGTCATGCCGTTTGGGCTCTGAAACGCCCCGGCCACTTTTCAGCATCTAGTAAACTACATCTTCCGGGACTTTCTTGAAGTATTGGTAGTGGTATACCTGGATGACATCCTCATTTTTTCGTCATCATTGGAGGAGCACCGGGGGCATGTCAAAAACGTACTGTGCCGCCTCCGCCAACATGGCCTGTATGCTAAGGCTGAGAAGTGCACTTTCGAGTGCTCTGTCATCTCCTTCCTGAGCTTCATACTCTCTGTGTCCGGTATTACTATGGACCCCCAGAAGGTTTCCGCTATTGTGGAGTGGCCAGCACCTACTGACAGGGAAGCGGTCCAATGCTTCGTGGGCTTTGCTAACTTCTATCGGAAGTTCATTAGGGGATTCTCCGCTGTCATTGCCCCTATTACCCTGCTCACAAAGCAGCACACACGCTTCCTTTGGACTCTTGAAGCAGAGGCAGCTTTTCAATGACTAAAGCAACTATTCACCACGGCTCCAGTCCTCAAACATCCGGACCCTACCCTTCCTTACACTCTGGAAGTAGATGCTTCCGAAACGGCAGTGGGAGCAGTACTGTCCCAGAGGCAGGGGCCCAAGGTGGCTCTTCACCCCATCGCCTTCTTCTCGCAGAAACTAACCCCACCGGAGAAGAACTACGATGTGGGAGATAGAGAGTTGCTGGCTATGAAGTCCGCCCTGCAAGAATGGTGGTATTTGCTGGAGGGAGCTTCTCACCCAGTTCTGGTGTACACAGATCACAAAAATCTAGAGTACTTATGAACCGCCAAGAGACTAAGACCCCACCAGGCCCGCTGGGCCCTCTTCTTTTCTTGGTTCCAGCTGCACATTACGTACAGGCGCGGCTCGAAAAATGTGAAACCCGATGCCCTCTCCAGGATGTTTCATACCACAGGGGAGACTCCCCCACTGGACATGATCCTCCCATCCCGGAGCTTCCTATTAACTCAGGAGGACCTCCTTTCACAGACTGTGTCCTCTGTCCCTCAAGATTCCAAGCTGACCCAGCATGACGGGTTGTGGTGGTTTGGGTCGAGAGTCTAAGTCCCTAAAGATCAACGGCTGGCAGTCCTTGAGTTATGCCATGACCTCAAACTGGCAGGAAACTTTGGGGGTCGTAACACGGCGGAGCTAGTGGCACGCTCCTTCTGGTGGCCCCAGGCCGACAAGGACTGCAAGGAATATGTTAAGGCCTGTCCTACCTGTGCCGGCAACAAGGTCGATCGGACCAAAGCCTGGGGGTTGCTAAACCCATTACCTGTTCCGGAGCGGCCTTGGTCGCATATATCTATGATCTTTATAGTCGAGCTGCCCCCGTCTGCGGGATTTACTACCATCTTTGTGGTCATGGACCGCCTCACCAAAATGGCCCATTTCATCCCCATGAAGGGCACCCTGACGGCCAACCAAACGGCAGAGACTTTTATTAAGGAGATAGTTCGCCTCCACGGACTACCAGCTAATATTGTATCGGATCGAGGGGTACAATTTACTTCTCGGGTCTGGAAGGCCCCCTGCTCCCTGCTGGGAATCGAGCTGGCGTTCTCCTCCGCTTACCACCCCCAGACCAACGGCCAGACGGAGAGAACGAACCAGATGTTAGAGCAGTAGCTCCGATTCTACTCCTAGTTCTCTCAGGACGACTGGGTCTCTCTGCTGCCGGTAGCCGAGTTCGCCTACAACAATGCAGTCCACTCTGCCACCAATCAGTCACCGTTCTGGGCGAACCTCGGCTACCATCCCTCCTTCCTGGCCAACCTGGCTCTGGAGAGCTCGGTGCCTGTTGTCCAGGACATGGCAGCTTTCCTAGTGGAGAACAACAGGCTTCTGCGGGAGACATTATTCCGGTCGCAGGAATATAACAAACGGATGTTCGACGGAGGAAGGAGAGGGGAACTGAACCTGCAACCAGGCGAGCAAGCTTGGCTCGCAACTAAGAACTTAAAATTGGCCTTCCCCTCAAAGAAGCTTGGACCAAAGTTCACTGGACCTTTCCAAGTCAAGAGGAGAATCAATAAGGTGGCGTATGAGCTGAACCTTCCCCCTTCTCTTTGGGTGCACCCGGTATTTCAGGTGTCCCTGTTGAAACCGGTAAACAAGGACTACTTTCCGGGGAGGAGATCGGCTCCACCTGAGCCCATCATAGTGGATGGTGAGGAAGAATATGTCGTCAAGGCAATCCTCGACTGCAGAGTGAGAGGGGGTGTGTCACAATTCTTGATCAAGTGGAAGGGGTAAGGACCTGAAGAGAACTCATGGGAGCCCGAAGAACACATCCATGCCAAAGAGCTTATTCGGCTTTTCTGGAGTACTCACCCGGAGCTAAGGGCCCGACTGGGCATCTGGAGGCTGCCCCTTGGGGGGGGCAATGTTAGAGAAAATCCTGCCAAAATACACTTCCTGGCCGCTAATGCGCATTCGCCAAATCGTCCTATTTCAACCCTGCAAGCCCTGCAGCAAGTGCTGTCTGACCTACAGCGTGTAGTTTGTGTTCCTGATCTGCCTGTACTCTAATTACCTGTTCCTATGACCCGGCCTGCCTGACTTTGCTGATTTCTGCCTGCACCGACCCCTGGGCTGCCTACGACCACCCTCCTGCCTAGCCCTCCCGCCTGTTGATGACCCTGCCTTAACCCGACCACCCATCTGCCTGCTCCTTCTGTACTGCACCGCCAGCCAGCTTCTCGACCCGGCCTGTACGACCACGCTTCTTGTGCACGAGTGCACCTATGGACTTCCTATCAACACCAGTGACCCAGTCCAACCCTCGTGCCATCCTGCACTCCCGAGCTACCTGTCTACTCTACCAGGGGTTCCCGAGTCAGGGTCGTAAGGGAGGTTACCCACTGCATAAGCCAGACTCATCGACCAGGTACGTGACATTTGGTGAGGCTTACAGATTGTGCAGGGGAATACTCACAGACCTTCTGAGCAGAGAGGTGTCCTGGAGTAGAAGCTGAGCCTCCTGAGGGCGGGTTGGTTCCAGCGCCATTTTGGGTCATTCTTGTTTTCTCTTGGGAGCGGAGCAGATAAGTTGTAAGGTTGCCCTGTGAATGGCGATCCTGGGATTTTCTGCTTCCATTCATGCACTAGATGAAAGTGCAGGGGTGCTGTATAAATCGGTGCTGATCGCGGTGTTAATAGACCTGCTGGAGCCGCTGATTCTCCGAAGAACAGCGGAGCTCCTCAGTCGTGCATCCGTCCTATATCGTGCCGCGCATGCGCCCCCAAGAAGAACATCAATTTTATTTGGGTACAACGCCACACGGCCGCGCGTTGTCAGTTAAGATAACACATCGCAATTGTCGTATTGTATCGTATTTGGATAGAATATTAACATGTTAATTTTGGGTAGATGGCAGGTGTTATCCTCTAATAACAGTAAAAATAATTATGTTTACATGTAATATGCAATGCTTGAATTGCAGGTAAAAGAACAAAGAGTGTATTGTCACATTAACACAAATTATGTGAAAACCTACCAGGAAATCATGTGTAATGACTATGTGCCACTAATAACCCTATTAAAACCCTTTAAAATGTCATTTGATGATTTGATAGAAATTTGTGATGTTTATGATGTCTATGTCCCAGGAATCAAAGCGTAAAGCATCTTCCATTTGTGTTCTTAGCAGACATTAAATAGAGCTGGAGAACAGTGCATTACACACACCTGACCTCTAAACTCTGTGCATTATATGTATTTGTATATGCTTGCACCCTTGCATTACATATTCCTGACCCCTTACACTCTGTGACTCCTGCACTATATGCACTCCATTCTACATTACACACTCCTGCACTATATACACTATATTGTATGTTACACACTCCTTGTAAGGAACCATCTGGGGCCATTGGAAGGCCTATGCGCGGGCGCACGTATGGCGCAAAAACGGCCATTTAAGCTTACAGCACCCTGAAATCAGTGCTGTCCGTTCTACAGCGTTTGTGTGTTCCTGAGCGGCCTGTTATCCTGATTATCTGTTCCTGTGACCCGGCTTGTCTTGACCCTGCTTTGATAACCCCGCCTGCACTGACCTCAGCTTTCACGACCACTCTTCTGCCTGCTCGTTCCTCGCTGCCCGCCTGTTAACGAACTCTGCCTGTGCCCGACTATTCTCCTGCCTGACCCTTCTGTGCTGCACCGCCAGCCTGTTACCGACCCGGCCTGCACCACTACGCCTCTGCTTGCACAAGCTCATCAAGGACCTGCACATCACAATCAGTGACCCAGTCCAACCCTCGTGCCTCACTACACTTCCGAGCCTCCTGTTTACTCTATCAGGGGTTCCCGAATCAGGGTCGTAAGAGAGGTTGCCCACTGCATAAGTCACACTCCACCACCAGGTACGTGACACTCCTGCACTATATATATTACATTCTACATTACACACTTCTGCATTATATACACTCCATTCTACCAGGGCCGGCCCTACCATGGGTCCCAGTGGGTCCATTGGACCCAGGCAGCACTTTGAGAGGAAAAAACAATAGGCGGCACTCCAGACGTAATGCTGGTGCTGTATTTATTGACCATGATCGGCCATACAGGGTACAAAGAAGGTAGACGCATTTCACTCAAGACATGAGCTTAATCATTACAGTAATGATTAAGCTCATGTCTTGAGTGAAACGCGTC
>BLSH010121308.1:187620-199127 GCA_018402905.1 Glandirana rugosa | reverse complement strand
TAACCCCCCCCCCCCCCCCCCATGTTGTTAGCCTATGCTATGTATCCATTGGTAAAGCATTGCACACTATAGTTTCAGGTGTTTAGTGGCAGGGAAGATCACAGGCAGAAGAAAAATAATCCAAATGAAATCTTTGGAATTTTTTCTGCCAGTAAACTTTCCTGCCACTAAACTCTGGCGGAAACCACATATAGTGTGACTCAGACTGACTGCGCAATAAACATATAAGCAAACGATGGTGGGGAGTTAACAGGCAGAGAAACAGCTCACATACCTGAAGGAGCAGCTGCTTTAAGATGCATTGTCCAACTGTGTATGAATTTTTATGCCTTGAAAAAATATGAACAGAACAAATGTCATCATTGACGACTTGTAACATCACAGAACAGTTCAATTTCACAACTGAACCAACCCAAGTGCAATACAGTAGTTTAGTTAAATAATGTAAGGCATGAGGAGGATGAACTAGAAGTTCTAGAACAATACCTCAAACCTACATTATTTATTTTGTAAAAAAATGTATAAACTTTTTTTCAGATATAAAACCTTTTTTTTATGCGCTTGCTTCTAGTTCAACTTCTTAATAAACTTGTGAAAGAAACAGATTTGTTCCTTCTAGGATGGCAAGGAAGGGCCAAGGACTGCAGTAACGCCTCGTGCACAATACCAGCTCAAAGTAGCTGCTTCTACAGCTCACAAAAACCCTTGTTGGAGCAGTTGCTTTGAGGCTGAGCTGAAGCGTGCAACTGTGCATGATGTCTTACAAAATGAATGAAGAAATAAATCCGCGCTACATATCAATAAATCTGTTATATAAACTAATCACCGGGACCCTCACCAGGTGCCCAGAGATCAGCCCATATAAGGGCTGCTACATAAGTATCTAACAAGAGGTACCTTTAAAAATCAAAAAACCAAATGAATGCTGTGCCACCCTAAATAAACCAACCAATACTGTGTAGTATATTCAAGTGTCAATTTCAAAAGAATAGACAAAAAATGAATAATAATGTGCAACATTAATAATTAACCAATCCTGTGTAATATGTTCAAGTGTCAATTTCTAAGAAATATATATAAAAAAAGACAAATATGAATACTATCATGCAAAATAGATATAATGGATGAAACCATCCAGTGCAGTCCATAAAAAATATATGTGCTCAGTGCTCCACATAAAGTGCAAGAAATGCTGTTCTTGGTGCTCAGTGCCAGCCCCCTCTCGTGGCCCCACTCTCCAGACAAAATGGAACCCCAGCTTTGCAGTCTGGGGGTCACAATAGGCTTGTTCCGGGTGATGGTCAGATAGAGATGACAATACAGGCAATACGAGATCCGTTCCTATTGGGTTGCAGGCTGTGAGCTCCAACTCCTCCACATACAATGCTCAAAAAAGAAAGACAGCCTCCATGGTGAAGTACCGTTTGAATGATTTATTTGCGTAATTTAAAAATACACTTACAGGAAAGACTGATGATCTCCCGCCTAGCAACAAATTCTGTAGAGTAAGTGCGGCGTCTGGCTCCGGCAGACCGTGATGACGCTCGTTATTGGAGAGCGAAACGCGTTGACGTCATTTCTGGCTCTCCGTACTCATTGACGTCACGTCCGTTTGTGGTGGAACGCACGCCGGAGCCAGACGCCGCACTTACTCTACAGAATTTGTTGTTAGGCGGGAGATCATCAGTCTTTCCTGTAAGTGTATTTTTAAATTGCGCAAATAAATCATTCAAACGGTACTTCACCATGGAGGCTGTCTTTCTTTTTTGAGCATTGTATGTGGAGGAGTTGGAGCTCACAGCCTGCAACCCAATAGGAACGGGTCTCGTATTGCCTGTATTGTCATCTCTATCTGACCATCACCTGGAACAAGCCTATTGTGACCCCCAGACTGCAAAGCTGGGGGTCCATTTTGTCTGGTGAGTGGGGCCACGAGAGGGGGCTGGCACTGAGCACCATGAACAGCATTTCTTCCACTTTATGTGGAGCACCAAGCACATATATTTTTTTATGGACTGCACTGGATGGTTTCATCCATTATATCTATTTTGCATGATATTATTCATATTTGTCTTTTTTTATATATATTTCTTAGAAATTGACACTTGAACATATTACACAGGATTGGTTAATTATTAATGTTGCACATTATTATTCATTTTTTGTCTATTCTTTAGAAATTGACACTTGAATATACTACACAGTATTGGTTGGTTTATTTAGGGTGGCGCAGCATTTATTTGGTTTTTTGATGATGTCTTACAGTTGTACAGTACTACAGGTGGTAGATTACTTTTCTAATTAAATGCAAGTGTCAAGTTGTATTTAAGAAACAGAAGAACCTCTGCATGATCACTTAGAAGGCAGTTTCTGGTGTCAGTCAGAATGTGTGACGCTGCAATGAACAATCTCTCACTTTCCACACTACTGCAAGGAGCTGAAAGATATTTTTGTGCCATTTGGCCCAGAGTGGGAAATCACAGTTTATTGACTGCCCAATACCCAAAAGGTTTGTCCGAACGAGGCACAGTGACCTCTCCAAGATATGCTTCTAGTTGTATGGTAGCAGCTGTGGGAGCACTGTTCTCAAATGTAGATGAATAAGCAATTTCTTGATCATGAAAAACACTGTCCACACTGGTGGTAGTAGTAGTGGACGAGGTACCTGACTGTTGGCCAGTGTGAAGCTTTTTGGCAGATGGTGATTTCTTGGGTGTATCTGCCTGTACAGATATTTCTTGCATTTTCAACAGGAACATTTCTTTGGCCTGCCTGCCAGCATCTTCATTTGAGAAGAATCAATCTTTATACCTAAAAGAAGAAAAACAAGACACCAATTTCAATCATGTAAGGCCAGCAAAGAAACAACAACTGTGGAAGCTTGCTCTGGGGCCACTGCTAGAAGGAAAGGAGCCAGGAGTGCCGACGGGGGACCCGGCAAAAAGAGTTGGATCGGACAGAAACTAAGTAACCAAAAAAACAAAGCATGATATTATAGCAATAGGCAGCAGCAATAATTACCTTGGATCGAGTAGGGTAGCAACGCAGTAAAGTGGGTTTTGCTCCATGTCAGAGAAGCGTTTCTGCAAAGCACCAAGCAATGTGTTCTTCATTGTTTTAACACCGTGGTCCTCATCCACTTCTTTTGATAACAATATCTGTAGTACTGTGATTGCAGGAATTACATCTGAGGCAAAAGAATCTGAACAACTCGCGTGGTGAGTCAATGCTTCAAAGGGGGCCCAATATGTTGATCAGCTTTTCCATGAGATTCCACTGATTTGCAGTGATAGTTGCAGGCAGCTCATGTTCTGACACATATACTCCAATGGCCCGCTTCTGCTCAATTAGAGACTAAACATCTTGTTGAAGTCTTTTAATGGGTTCACCAAGTTGGAGCTGAACATCTTGCAGCCAAAAATATGCCAGGTTTGAATGTTTAAAGTGACCAACTATTTTGCGCCCAACTCCCACAGCATCCATAATGCGATAAAAGACCCTCTGAGACAGCCAGCTGCAGTGTATGTGCCACACATGAAAGACTCTGAAGACCAGCATCTTCCACACCTTTCATCATATTTCTGGCATTATCCTGGACTACCATATGGACAGAACTTTTGGGAATGGCCCAAGTGTCAAGCATTTCTTCAAGTATGCTCGTTATATCTTAGCCTGTTTGAGAACCTTGAAATTTCTTTGTGTGGAGCATGACTTTCTGCAGAGAGAAATTGCCATCAATCCATTGTGCAGTTAAGCTATTTACAGACACTACTTTTCCAAATGTCCGTGGTGAAACTAATATCCTGTATGTCCTCCTGCAGCCTGTTGATAATGTGTTTTTTCACTGTGTTGTGTAATTGAGGCAAGATGACATCTGTGACGTAATGGCGACTGGGAATTTTGTACTTAGGCCCCAAAAGATTCAGAAGTCGGCGAAAACCCACATTGTCAACTATTGATAGTGGCTGATCATCAAGAACAATGAATTGGGTAACTGCCTCAGATATTTTTATAGTCCTTGGGTTATCCATGGAAATTTTTTTTTTTTTTTTTTTTAACATAAAGTCTATTCAAGTTTCAGATAATCCAAACAAATGGCAGTGGTACATTCTTAGTAGTTACAAACAGATCATATTGAATATTGCAAGACATGTAATCAGTAGGTATTAACTATGGGATCTTTAAAAACAAAGATTGGCGAGAAGAGTTGTCACTGGAGAAATTACACTTTCCAAGTGAGATAAAGCTGGAATAGGTGGGCGAACCATCCTTGGACAGGGTCATATGAAGAGGGAGGGAAGGGGGGAGAGTGTGTGACTGTAGATAGAAGAGGAGAAGGGGCACCAATAGGGACAGGTCTGGGTAAGTAAAAAAAAACAAAAAACACTGCAGCATAATGCTCTCTAAGAATAAGGATCAACAGTAACTAGGTCAGTCGAGGTCCACCCAGGCATTAAGTCACCTAATCAGTTTTTGTTCCGAACACTACCCCAGGGTCAGCTGTCTCTCTTTGACCCAAACCGGATTTTATCAAATTTTTGGGGCAGTCACTGCCTGTATATGTTAGCTTGTACAAAGGCAGGGCCGTGTTGAACATTGTTGTACAGTCGGGGGAAGCGCCTTGTTCCACTGGAGAAGGATCGCGTTCCTGGCATAGAAGGCTGCATAGAACACAAACAGCTTTTTAGCTTGTGGGGCTTCTAGAGTGTCACATATTCTGAGAAGTAGGGGCTGGGGGTCATGAGGTACTCTAAGTTTACCAATTGCGTTGATATCTTTGGAAAGGTTACAGACCTTCCCAAAAGGTCTGTAACTGCGGGCAGGACCACACTACGTGGAAGAAGGTACCTACCTCCATCTACATATATAACATAGTGGACTACTGCCTGGGTATATTTTTGTCAGTCTCTCAGGGGTGTAGTAGGCCCTATGGAGGAACTTTAATTGAATAAGCCTATCTCTCGCTGAAATCATCAGCGGGAGAAATTGTTGCATGCCCCCTCCCAGTCATTATCCGCTAGTGTAGGTATATCTGATTGCCAGACATGAAATAGTTGGGATACCTTGGAAGTGTCTAACCCCATATAAGGTATAAGGAGTATAAGGTAGGTAATGGTTTAGCTCCCTCTGGAGTGCTCAGCAGTTCTTCTACAATACTAACCTCAAGAGTTATAGCGTGGGGAAATTGGGCCTTGTATGCATGGTGTAGCTGAAGATTAGGGAGGTGGCTCCTACGCTTAAGCTCATCAAAGCTAAGCAGTCTGTGTCCAGATACCACGTCAGCTAGGGTTGTGACACCAAATCGGGCCCACATAACCGGGTTAGGGATGGAGCGAAAGTGGGGTAGCCTCGGGTTCCCCCATAATGGTGTATATGGAGATCAGTAGTTCTCCCCTCCCACCTTAGTTCTAACAGCATCACAAACAGGGAGTCTGGTCCTCATGGGGGTAGTAAACTTTGGGTTTGAGCCTGTGGATCAGATTCCGCTACTCAGCATACAACCTAAGCAGAGCCGCCTCTAACATAGATGCTGGATTGGCTGGGTCTTCCGACAGCCACCGTTTAACCGTCACCAAGACGGCAGCCCAGTAGTATTTGATGAGACTAGGAAGAGCTAGGCCCCCAAGCCTGATAGGCAACTGTAAAGTAGTCTTTGCAAGTCTAGGGGTGCCACCATTCCAAACAAAATTATTCTATCCAATTTTTTGAAAAACAGGTTCGGTATAGTTACTGGGCTATGCCGAAAAAGATACGTAAATTTGGGGAGGATGGACATTTTTATAAGATTAACCCGGCCTACTGGGGTCTTCCAAGCAGTGCATTTCTGAGTCAGGAGGGAGGCCACCGGAGCCAGGTTGAGCTGAATGAATTGTGCTGATCATGAATCACTACCCCTAGATACTTAAAGTGCATGACTTTTGCAGCGGCGTAGCTGCGGGGAGTACAGTGTCAGAGGAGCAGAAAGAGGACCGACTTACTCCAGTTAATAAGTGTACCTGAGTATCTACCAAATTCATCTATAATTGATAGGGCTGCCGGTAGAGATTTGGTGACATTCCTAAGGTACAGGAGGGTGTCGTCGGCAGAGTGAAATCTTTTCTTGAACCTGTCCTATAGTAATACCGTAGACGCCTGGAGAGCTTCTCAAAATAATCGCCATTGGCTGGATTGCTAGTGCAAAAAAGGCTGGGGAGAGGGGGCACCCCTGCCTAGTTCCCCTGATGAAAGAGGAAGGGAGGGGAAAGGGTCGAGCTGGTGCATACTCTAGCCATCGGAGACTACAAGGCACCCAAGAAATGAATTTGGGGCCGAAGCCAAAACGATGCTGGACCTCCCATAGATAGTCCCACTCCACTGAATCAAATGCTTTTTCAGCATCCAGGGAGGCCACTGCATCAGAGCTGTCAAGTGATTCAGTTGAGGTTAGGACCGTGTACAGTCTCCAAAGGTTGATGTCCGTGCCCTTCCCCGGCATAAAACACGCTTGATCTTCAGCAATCAACGTGTGTACAATGTCATTGATCCTCCTGGCAAGGACCTTGGCAAGGATCTTGGCATCGACATTGATCAAGGATATGAGTCGATATGAGGCACACTCCTCAGGATCCTTACCAGGTTTAGGGACCACAACGATAATTGCCTCAACATTAGAGGCCAGGAGCAAGCCAGTCTCCAGGGCCTTAAGGAGAGTGCTGTGTAATCTATGCGTCCATTGTTTTCCATATTGTCTATAGAACTCCAGAGGGAAGCCGTCACCTCCCAGGGTCTTCCCTGCCTGTAGGGTACCTAGGGCCTGATGCACCTCCTGCAGTGTGATGGGGCTGTCCAGTTTCCCGCGGGCCTCTAAAGTAAGAGTAGGGAAGGTGACCCGAGTCAGATACGAATCTAGCTCATCCTCCAAATAAACTGCCCTGGAAGAGTATAAAGTCCTGTAATAGGAGGCGAAGCGGGCATTGATGACCACAGGGTCCATCAACAGGGATCCTCCCTCGTCACGTATCCAGGCTATATTGGCCACTGGTTGTTGCTCCTTAGACAGCCACGCTAGAAGCCTGCCAGTTTTTTCCCCCTGCTCAAAAATGCACTACGACTGTGCCAATTGACGTTTCTTGGCCTTAGCCACTCTGAGCAGCGTCACCTCACGGTAAGCTGCCTACATGTCAAGATAAGTAATAGGGTTATTAGTAAGAACATATTGGTATTCTGGAATTTGGGTTTATTCTCTGCCTTTTCTATGGTAACCACCGCATCTCGTCGGGCCCGGGAGATAGTGGACTGGTAGCACCCCCTGATGGTCGCCTTAAAGGCGTCCCAATCTGTTACAATCACTACCGAACCAGGATTAGTAGTCCAGAATTCTGAGATATGTCTAGACATCTCAATTTCAATTGTAGGATCAGAGATCCAGTAACAGGGCAATCTCCACAGCCGCACAGCAGTTTGTAGAGTACAAAGTATGGGTGCGTGGTCAGAGATGCCACGCGGGAGCATTGAAATCTCTCTAACTTTAGGGAGTAACCCAGCACTAACATAAACCAGGTCTATGCGAGACATTGCAATATTGGAGTGACAGGTGTAGGCCTGTATCAGGGTATTTCCACCTCCATACATCAGTTAATCCAGAAAGGGAGGCCCAACGTGATAAGGCCGCATCTGCAGCAACCCCAGGAGGCAGCTTGTCTAGGGACAGATTCGGAAGCATGTTAAAGTCTCCTGCAATAATGATATTGTCAGTGGGGAATTCAGAGAGGAGAGAAGTCAGTTGTTTCAGCATGGCTAACGTAGCAGTTAGAGGAAGGTATAGACTCAGTATTAACATTTCTATGGTATCAATAATCACATGTAATAGGACATACCTTCCCCCTGGGTAAATTCTGACCTATAATAGCTTGTAAGTTAAGGATTTATGAATTAAAATGCTGACTCCCCTGGCATAACTAGTGTGAGTGGCGTGATAATAATGACCCACCCAAGGCTTTTTAGACTTAAAATTCTACTGCCCACCAGGTGAGTCTCCTGTAATATGCATATCTGGGGGTTATATTTTTTAAGATAAGCAAAAACTGATGATCTTTTTGTCTTGTCATTTAAACCCCTGGTATTCCAGGAAATGTTTAAAGGAGCCATTTCATGGGGGCATAAACATAGTCATCAGAAGGGCAAAAGCTCCATTGACCCTGAGGGGGGGCATCTACCCCAGTGAACAACACCCGACACCCAGCCATCAGATATCCCTGTCAGAGATCTATACCAGCCTATAGAAGGACCACTGCAGTACAAAGCAACAATAAAAAAACATGGAAACAAAAATGAAAATCACAGACCCATCCCACCCCGCACGTCCAGCAACAAAACCTTGGAGTGCTTGAACCCAAACCCCACAAAAAGCATATTTACATAAATAGGAATGACACCTAGGGAGCTAATGGTAAGGCTAATGGTTACTCAAACAAGTTGGATCATGCCCTTAGAGAAGTCCGCAGCAGCAGTCCAGTATACCTGCAAAAAGGAATATGGGAGTACACCAACTTTGGCATGAAACAGAAAAACACCTAACATTAGTTAGGGGCACAAACTTAGTTACCAACAATCAACATAAACTGTATAAAATGACTCTTCCCATCTTACAATGTCCCGCTGAGGGTAAAGAAACTCACCCCACAGTCTTATTGCTGAGCATCCAGACATAGTGGATAAAATATCTTGCAGAGTTAACCAATGCAGCTTGTATTCCTCAGAGGGGAAACACAAATAGAGGTGAAATATTTGAGCTGTAAGCCCTCCAAATATTCCAGTGAGACTGCACGGGCATAAGGGTCCCATCTGTCAAAGAAGGGGGGGGCCCTCACCTAGGGTCAAAAGGCACAAGGAAAAAACAGTGCAGCAATATATGACCAAGTTCAGCTCAGGCCCTCCATAGTGATGAGTAACCAACCGGATTGCAGGAGGTCTATCAGGGCTCTCAATCTGTCCCAACAGGTTCAGGGGGAAAGCATCCACGGTAGGGGAGAACCGCGCTGAAGTACACAAGTATTGCAGCCATTGGTAACAAACCCTCATGTTAAAGCGGTAGTAAACCCCGCACTACTGTTTTTACCTACAGGTAAGCCTATAATAAGGCTTACCTGTAGGTAAAATAAATATCTCCTAAACCTACATGGTTTAGGAGATATTCGCCCTGCATGCAGCTGCTGACATTAGCGGTGCATGCGCTCTGATGATCCGGCCGAGGCGGCCAGCAAATTAGAGCTGGCTGCCGGAATGAAGAGCTCCCACACGCATGCGCGGGAGTGACGTCACGCAGCTCCGGCCACTCACAGCGCTGGAGTCGCGTACCCAGAAGAAAGAAGAGGACCAACATGTCAGCGTCTTTAGTGCTGACCGACTCGGGCATCGGGGGCCTCGTTCTAAGGTAAGTATTTCATAATATGTTAGTATGCGATGCATACTAACATATTATGCTATTGTCTTGCAGGATTTTTTTTTTTTTTTTAAGCAGGCGGGTTTACTACTGCTTTAAGTAGAGGAGAGCTCCTCCCTGTATATCCAGTAGGTCTCACTGGTTTAGTCAGCCTCGTGCTGGCCTATATTAGTTGGGTGAACTGGGAGGGATGTCCCCTTAGAAGGGACATTAAATGAAAGCAAAGCATACTTATCGTGCACCAGGAAGGTTATCAAGCCATTGTGAAGCATCCACTGGGGACGTAAAGAAGCTGGTGGTTTCTCCATCCAACACCCTCAGCCGGGCTGCAAACAACATGCTGTACTTCATGCCGCGGGTACGAAGCTGGGCCTTCATGTGGTCGAGGGTGAAGGAACAGATAATCCACTTTGTTTTCCACTCCACAGGCTGTTTCCGATTTGATCTCTAGGAAGAGCAGAGAAAAGTGGCTTCATGATGGACAGAATGATGGAAGACCGCAAAAGCTGTGGAGAGCAAGGCGTTTGATGTGTTACAAGCCTGGAATTCTTTCTAAAGAACTTTTTAATGGACTCATTAAAGAATTTTTATCCAAAGACTGAAACACGTTCTCAGTAGCAGAAATATGGAAGGGGGTGGCATTCAAGGCAAATTAATATACAGTATAATATGAGTTTTGTTAGTAATGAAGTGATTTTCTGTGTGAAATCTGAGATAAAAATCAAGGGCGGAATGTGTTGCGTTTGATATAAATATATGAATGATTTTTCCATCAGACTTGTTTTTGTGAACAATCTGTTTAGATAGAAACAGAAATCAGGTTACTTTTGAGTTGGTTTAAGGATACTTGGCAAACAAATTCCTTGGTACCGATTACACAGGCTGTCCTCAAGCAATGGGAGCTTAGATGCCATTGTTGCATTCACATTTGGATCAGTCTATTGTTTTGTAACCATGGTTAACAATAGCATGACAACTTGAAACTTCCCAAATAAAAGCCAACAACAGAGACTGAAAGAGTGGGCTTCATAATGCCTTTAAAGGAAGGTTTGTACCAGATAGAAGAAGCTATACCTGAAGACGCTTTTGCAACTGTTTATAGATTAAGCCTGAGTCTTCATTACCTACAAAGATCATGAACATACAGTAACCCTAGTTAAGTAACTTTTAAGTGTATTTCTACTGTTTATAGACTGGTGAATGCTTATTTGCTAGGGAGTAGGTAGCATTTTGCTTTTTATAGGTATATCTGTCAGTCTTGTATTGTATTCCTAATGTAATAGTTTTGTATGTCCAGCATTTTTCTTTTTAGTAAAAACACATTAATAGACTGCAGAGGTCTGAGCTTCCTTGCTCATACCGCAAAGTAACCTTACTAGTTAGACCGAAGCAAAACTATCCCTCCAGTCACAGGAAATAGGGATGGGCCGAACGTCCGACCACCGTGAAAGTTCGGACCCGAATAACGAACCTCATTAACGTCAATGGGACCCGAACTTCAAAAATCGAAAGTGCCCATTTTGAAGACTTATATGCAAGTAATTGTGCATACAATGGTTATAGGGGTCTGGGTCCTGCGTTGAAGGACATGTATCAATGAAAAAACATTTTTGAAAAACGTCATTTTTAAATGAGCAGTGATTTTTGGATTTTTAAAGTGAAAGCATAAAAATGAAAAATTCCTTCCAATATAATGCCTGGGGGTGTCCCCTCGGTCTACCTGTAAAGTGGCAGATCTTTACTATGTCTAGAATCTGCTGCAACAATAATTACAGTTATAAACCCAAAAAAATTACATTTTCCCTGCAAGCTGCCTTTATTTTGCTCAGCAACAGCTGGGGAGCCAGTGTGTATAATGAGGCCACAATGTAGTGCACTGGAAACAAGATTAGAGATTTTTTGTATAAATAATTTTTAGGTTTTTAGTGACGAGTAAATTTTTACTGCAAAAAGTTTTTACAAAAAAGTAACTATGTACAGGAAGTTGCGTCCTGGGTCTGGGGATATTGGTAACATACGTGTTAATGAACGTATATTCAGAAGTTTTACCCGTGAAAGCTAAAAACTTCAAGCCCAGGGTAACTGC
>BLSH010121308.1:170933-184972 GCA_018402905.1 Glandirana rugosa | reverse complement strand
TTGATGTTGGCCTCCTTGGGGTTGTGCTTCCTCACCTTCAGTTTCCTCCTCTGCTCTATCTGGCACCCAAGTCACATTAGTGACCTTATCATCATCATCATCTCCATCTTCTCCATCATCATTACCACTGGAGACAACTTGGCAATACGCTGCAGCTGGGGGAACATGAATGCCAATTTGTCTACCAGTGTTCTCCCCTCTCTCTAGGCTCATGTTCCTGTCATCCTCAACCTTAGAACCAACATATGAATCCAGTAATGGCTGAGCATCATCAAGGTGCAAGTGGCTGACGCTGTGGTCAAATAACTCAGCTGACTCCTCCTCCATGGCTGATGTTGGGGCTATGGCAGGAATAGATGTGGACAAGGAGGCAAGTTTATCCACTCTGGCAACTGCAGGGGACTGAACACTTGTCTCTGCTTGCGTGACAGAGGATGATTGGGATGAGGAAGGTTTAGTAAGCCAGTCCACCACCATAGTTCTAAGTGCTGTGGTTGGATAGCATGGCCAAACTCACTAAACAGAGGAAATGATGCCCTGCCTGAGGACTGACCACCACGTCCACCTTTGCCTGTGGACACATTTGTTGCTGGCCCCCTTACAGTGTCAAGGGAACATCTGCCCCTCCTTCTTGTCCTCTCAGACATTATTGGGAGGGAGGGGGCGGTGCTTATTAGCAAATGTTAAGAAGAAGTGGAAATCTGTATGTAGATGCACTTTAATCAATGTAACGTGGCGTTTAGTGCACTTTAATTTGAGTACTCAGACACACTCCACGGATACACTATAATATACTCCAATATAATGCGCCAAACATACAGTTACGCACAAAACTATATGGTGTTAAACTTGCAGTAACCCACAAAACTATATGGCGTTAAACTGACAGTAACACACACAAAAATAAATAGCTTTAAATTGGCAGAAACGCACTTAGAACTATATGGCGTTAAACTGGCAGTAACGCACACAGAAGTAAATGGCGTTAAACTGGCAGTAACGCACTTAGAACTATATGGCGTTAAACTGGCAGTAACGCACTTAGAACTATATGGCGTTAAACTGGCAGTAATGCACACAGAGGTGAATGGCGTTAAACTGGCAGTAACGCACTTAGAACTATATGGTGTTAAACTGGCAGTAACGCACACAGAACTATATGGCGTTAAACTGGGAGTAACGCACTTAGAACTATATGGCGTTAAACTGGCAGAAACGCACACAGAAATAAATGGCGTTAAACTGGCAGTAACGCACACAGAAGTAAATGGTGTTAAACTTGCAGTAATGCAATCAGATAGACGGTGTTCAACCGTCACTACACTGACGCTATCTAAACTGTCCCTACTCTAGCTATACACTAATGTAAAGATTACTGACACGGTCTCACTACACTACACTGAAACTATCAAAGCTGTCCCTACTTTAGCTATACACTAATGTAAAGATTACTGCCACGGTCTCACTACACTGAAACTATCTGAGCTGTCCCTACTCTACATATACACTAATGTATGTATGAATGACACGGTCTCACTACACTACAGTAACTATCTGAGCTGTCCCTACTCTAGCTGCACACTATGCAAAGCTGAATGGTCCTCTTCACCACACTCACACTATCCCTAGACTGACACTAAACTAATATTCTACACTGACAATTGAAGCAAAATAGCACAGTTTAGCACACTAGCTAACTAATAGCACTCAACAGAGCCCTGTCCTATCTCTCTCTAGCCGAAATCACACTGAAAATGGCTGCCATTGAAAGAATACTTTTATACTGTGGGGCATGAGTGAGCCATGATTGGATAAAGTCATGATGACAGTGTCCAAGCATCTGACAGTGCTGTGTGTCCTCATTGGCTGTAGCTTTCACTGCTTCAGCCAATCAGGGCTTGCACTGCATTGTTCAGTGCCACATTGCATTTTGGTCTGTTCGGGGGGCGAACAAACGGTCGAATGTCCTGTTTGTTCGGTTGTTCGCCGAATGACCGAACAGCGATAGTTTGGCCCAAACTTATGCTCAAACCATTCACCCATCCCTAACAGGGAACCCAGGTGCCAGTCAAGAAGCTCATCTTCACTTGTGTGTAATTGTTCAAAAGAAAAAGAATGGCCTCACACTGATGATGTTACTTGCTCATTAAAACATTATTGGGCCAACCAAGTACACAATGATATTCCCACGTGAAGACCATCCTTTCTCTAATGCTTTTCGCCCTTATGGGCTTAGACATGGGGATGGGTGAAGGATCCTTATATACAGCACCTGACTTACCCCTTCTTGTCTGCCCTCACATTTTTAGTTTCTAAATGCCCCGTGCTGTGTTTGTCAAAGCACCCTTTAAAATTCTGCACAATCTCAAGGCACCTCATTCTAAAATGTAAACAACTAAACTAAAAGTTTAACATGATGTAGCAACACATAAGACACCCAATGTAGGACATCCAACGTTAGAGATTATTTATTCCTTCAAAGCAAACACATGTTTGCTTTGACCCCAGTTCTGACACAGAGGGGCAGGGGAGGGTCAAACAAAGATGCTGTGCAGTCCCTCCTTATCTACCAATAATGTTTTTGGTTGTTATGAAGCCGGTGGCTAGAAGGTTGTAATGGTGCACAGTGAAAACCTGTGGCTTTGTATAACTAAAAGTTAGGCTTCACCCACCCACCAGCTTGTATACAGTTTTTGGGCAATTTTTAGGCATTTTGCCAAGGCACCCCTGAATAAATTTGAAGGCATCCTGGTTGAAAAAAGCTAACCATGGGTGCAGAAAGGATTGATGATCATGTGGCCACTGTGATTGGCTGCCACAGTGGTCACATGATCAGGAGCAGGTCCCATCGGTGTAGTGATGTAGTAGTGGAAGTGTGATGTAGTAATGGATGAATGATTGTTACTATTTAGTTATTATTATAATGGTTAATTTTCCACAGCACTCGGTCGGTTCTTCCAGAGAGTGACATTTATTGACTTCAGACAGAGCAAAGTCCAACAAGAGATAATACAATCCAACATAGGTGTAGAGAATATTGATGACAGGAATAGTGTAGCATTGAGACCACGTCAGAGGAACCCAGTTTTCCTGTCATACTTTAACTAAAACAGGCTTCCCTCTTATACACCTTTCTTCCCCCCTCCCATGGGTGACTAAGAGTGAGCAATTTGGTTGACCAACTTAATTAGGCCTTTTAATCTACTTTTGTCTTGAAAGAACAACAGACAATGACCCCAAGCCGTCAACAGCTGTAATCATAAACTCCTAGGTGTTCTTTTATTAACCTTAACATATCATGGAGGCATTATCTGCCCCTTTCATATGTAGAAAA
Organism: Glandirana rugosa; assembly: GCA_018402905.1. Lineage (NCBI taxonomy): Eukaryota > Metazoa > Chordata > Amphibia > Anura > Ranidae > Glandirana > Glandirana rugosa. The sequence goes on along the minus strand of BLSH010121308.1, from coordinate 181,638 downwards.
CAGCTGGTTTGGTCAGTCTATTCTTTGAAATGCCTAATTAGATAACCAGTCCCGAATATCACTGCGACTTTGCACAACCATTAACATTCTTTTGATGAATGCAGTTGACAAATAGATTTGTCAACTGCCTGTTCCAATACATACCCAATATATGTATACATATAATATAACAGGCCTCGACAAACCCCAGGCGCCAGGTCGCCATGGCGACCAGAAATCGCGTCCTGGCGAGTGTCAGCCGTTCTTTCTCTCCCTATGTTAAAACAGCGTGTCAGATTCAGCGAGAGCCGAGAGCCTTCTCTGCTTAATCAAACAGCTGTTAAACTTGGCCGGCTGCCCGGCTTCCCGGGATATTTGTTTCTACTTAGAATGAAGAAAAGTAACAAATAATGTATCTTCTTCTAGTTGTTGAGAGTTACAAGAATAAAGGAACAACAATGTATCTTCTTCTTTCAAAGCAATTATCTCCCGGGCTGTTATCAGGAAAGTTTAACCATTTAAAGACTAAATCCTCTCTCACATTAGTGGCTTACAATTAAAGATCCAGTGTTTTCTGCTAGAAAATGACTTGGAACCCCCAAACATTATAAATTATTTTTTAGCAGAGACCCTAGAGAATAAAATGGCGGTTGCTGCAATATTTTATGTCACACGGTGTTTGCGCAGCGGTCTTTCAAGCGCAATTTTTTGGAAAAAAATACACTTTTAATGAATAAAAAAAAAACTAAACAGTAAAGTTAGCCCATTATTTTTTTGTATAATATGAAAGATGATGTCACACCGCGAGAAACGTGACTTTTATTCTAAGCAACAAAATTGTGATAAAGCCCTGTGTACCATCAACCATTACCACTCTATGTGCAGCTGGGCTCCAGTATTTCATGGTGACCGGAAACCCACCAGAGCAATGAAAAGTCACTGTGGGGGACACACATGTAGGCAGGAAGTGGCTGCAAAGAGGCAGCAGAAGATCAGCAGCGCTGGAATACTTTTCACCTTTTTTTTGTATTTTATTTACAATGTCACTAAGGCTTTGTTTAGATGTGCAAGTTGGGTGGTAATAATGTGCAGTAGAGACATGTTTTTGCCACCTTTAAGCTCCATTAGGCAGGAGATGAGGGTGTTTTACATGTCGCAGTCACGATGCATTCGGCATAATAAGGAGTTTCCCCATAACAGATTTTTTAGTGTCACTCTTTCTGGCCAGCCTATAACCCAGATGTAATGGTGGAGTTATTGACTGGCTGCTCTGCTGTGAGTAAGTTAGGGTTTAGGGGCGCAAATTACTTGTCTTACCCCTGGCGCTGACAACCCCACACTACGCTATAAAAAACTGGCTCCTAACTTTTTCAGCCGGCTCCTAGATTCAAGGCAAATTTGTCAAGCCCTGTAATATAATACATACATGTGCATGCACATACATATATATATACATATACACATATATATATAATATATGAAATATTACACAACAATCGGGTACTGATCATTAGTGAGGAATGCATTTTACAGCTCAATTTCTGTGCTGGTAACAAGCAGCACAGAAACATTGGTCACCCAGTGACTTATATGTGCAGCATGTGGGCTTTAAAGACCACTTTTTTGCCGCTGCGTATATGTGTTACATGGGTGGCATCAAATTAAGATGTAGAGAAATTCTTAAAAATACACACGTCAGATCTACAATTCAGTCTTTTGCACTTTAATCTTTATCATTTGACAAAGCCAGAAACATAGCTGTATAATGTATGTATAGAGTAATAAAGTTAAAACCAAGCCAATGTATTAAGTTAAAAGTGCGCACTCACTTGCAAAGCCTTTGTGATCATCCAGTCCGTAAGATGCTCCATCACTTCCAGTAGAACGTTGCACAATGACATCACCTCTGATAGCCCCCTGCCCTACCCTATTTGTCGTAGAAACTCTCAAAATTCCCTATGAGCGTTGCTCTTCCTTTTATATGGTATTGCATGTAGGGAAATTTGAGAAAGCTTCCCAGATGTATTAAAGTTGACACCTTCTGGGTGATGAGGATTTAACCCACATGTGTTGTTTGACAATTGATTTTATAATAGTTAAACATATCTGGTAAGGATCCTGTGTGGCACGGACTATTGGGTGTTTCCTTCCATCCATTCACTTTCACAGGAGAGAAGAATTGGGGAACACAATTTTGCATGTGAAGCTGAATTATTAATACTTTTTTTCCTGAGTTCACAGACACCTTATGTACACTAAGATTTATGTTGTTTGTTTTTTGTACTATATTCTGTTGATTCATATGGATTAACATAGGAACATTACTTTGATTTGGTCACACTTATATTTATTTTTGATATTTGCTTTTTGCTAGCACTGCACTTTTTTTGTTAATATTACTTTGAAACTTGATATTGATAGTGCTGGCAACTTAAAGCGGTAGTAAACCCCTGCACCACATTTTCAATGCTAAACATACTCCTTGTATCAAAACTACATTCCCTGTTTTTTGCTGTCTCCTTACCTGCATCCTTTCAGTGAAATCTTGTATTTTTATCTGTATGACGTCTCCCGCGCATGCGCAGTTATTCTCTCATTTACCGGCAAGCTAAGGCTGCCGGAAAACTGCAGTGTCTATGCCGGGGCTGCGTCATCTCTGGAGATGGCATCAGCCCCGACCTAACGCGATATTTGAAAACATGATCTTCTCCTATTCGTTGTATAGGGGTTGCCATAGTAATATGAAACTAAAAAGAGGCTTGGCTATTGTACATAATGCGCATGCGCGAGATTATCGGCCTGTACGCAGAATGAAGCCGGAAATACATGCAGAGAGAAACGAGGAATACAACAGTTAAAATGGCGGCGCCTTATACCGTCCGGGACCGGTTTATAAATCCTTGTTTTTGGCATATAAGACAGCTTTTAGCTATCATATGTATGTTTGCTATTTTTCAATATGTAAAGTGGACTCAAAATATATATTGAATGATTCTTCTTGGGCTGGGTTTACTACCGCTTTAAAACTCATTTTAACCTGAGCGCAGCAATTTCTCTCTTTGAAATATTTTGCACATATGTTTAAATCTGCATTTTTTTGGCTAGAAAATGACTCAAAATCCCCAAAGATTATACAGTTAAGTCCATATATATTTGAACACAGGAACAATTTTCATACTTCTGGCTCTGTATGCCACCAGAATAAAATTAAAATGAAACAGACCAAATTAATTTGAAGTGCAGACTTTCAGCTTTGAAATTTTAGGAATTGCAACTATTTTTATACACAGTCCCCTCATTTTCAGGGGCTCAAATGTAATTGGACAAATGAATACAATCATAAATAAAATGTTCATTTTTAATATTTTGTTGAGAGTCCTGTACTGGCAATGACTGCCTGAAGTCTGGAACCAATGGACATTACCAAAGACTGGGTTTCCTCCGCTGATGCTTTGCCAGTCTCCAGCTGTCTTCAGTGGTTCTTTGTTTGTGGGACTTTCTTTAGTTTTGCCTTCAGTAAGTGAAATGCTCAATTGGGTTGAGATCAGATGATTGACTCGGCCATTGCCAAATATTTCACTTATTTTCCTTCAAAAGCTCCTGGGTTGCTTTTGCACTGTGTTTTGGATCATTGTCCATCTGTACTGTGAAGCATCGTCCAATGAACTTTGCTGCATTTGGCTGAATCTGGGCTGCAGTATATCTCTAAACATAGCTGCTTCTGTCACATCATCAATAAACACCAATGACCCAGTGCCACTGGAAGCCATGCATGCCCATGCCATCACACTGCAAGCTCCACCATGTGACCACAAATGACGTGTGCTTTAAATCATGAGCTGTTCCAAGCCTTCTCCACACTTTTTTCTTCCCGTTATTCTGGTACAGATTAACCTTAGTTTCATCCGTCCAAAGAATGCTTTTCCAGAACTGGTCTGGCTTTTTTAGATGTTTACTGGCAAAGTCTAATCTGGCTTTTCTATTCTTCAGGCTTATGAATGGTTTGCACCTTGTGGTGAATCCTCTGTATTTGCTCTTGTGAAGTCTTCTCTTGATTGTAGACTTTGACAATGAAAAGCCGACCTCCTAGAGAGTGTCTTTCACTTGTCTGGATGTTGTGAATGGGATGTTCTTTACCATAGAGAGGACCCTGCGATCATCCACCGCGGTTGTCCTCTGTGGACGACCAGGCCTTTTTATGTTGCTGAGCTCACCAGTACTTTCTTCTTTCCTCAGAATGTACCAAACTGTTGATTTGGCCACTCCTAATGTTGCTGCTATCTCTCTGATGGATTTGTTTAGTCTTTAAAGCCTTACAATAACCTGTTTCACTTGCATGGACAGCTCCTTTGAATTCATGATGTAGGTTCAAAGCAATAGATTCCAAATGTAAATACCACACTTAAGCCTCATACACACGGGACGACGATCGTATACAACAGGTCGTACTAACGACCGTTGTATGCGATATCGATCGTTCGTATGCGCGATTAGAACAGTCGAACATACGACGGTCGTTCAAGGGGAGATGTATGAGCAGACTAGAAAACTTGGTCGTACCAACAAGCGCTCATACAACCGTTGTATCGTGTGTACAGAGAAGTTGGTACAACAAGTTGTATTGTGCAAAACAGAATGCATGCTCAGAAGTCAGAAACGGCCGGATGCTAATTACATGCACCTGAACGTTCTTCTGTGCTCATACAATCGTGTAGTGCAGTCAGTATGCAAGTTACATTATGCAACATACGATTTGCAACGATCGCACGTACGATCGTCGTCCCTTGTGTACGAGGCTTTAGAATCAACCCCAGACCTTATACCTGCTTAATTGATGAAGAAATAATGAAGGAGTAGCCCACACCTGGCCATGAAACAGAGTTTGATTTAATTGTCCAATTACTTTTGGTCCCTTGAAAAAGGGGGGGGGGGGTTATTCTTATGAGCTGTAATTCCTAAACCCTTGCTCCGATTTGGATGTACATACCTTCAAATTAAACCTGAGAGTATGCACCTTCAGCCCATATCCATTATATACCTATAGCTTGAATATATTTTGGTAAATTCCTGAAAAAACTAAAATTGTACCTGTGTCTAAATATACAGTATCTCACAAAAGTGAGTACACCCCTCACATTTTTGTTAATATTTTATTATATCTTTTCATGTGACAACACTGAAGAAATGACACTTTGCTACAATGTAAAGTAGTGAGTGTGCAGCTTGTATAACAGTGTAAATTTGCTGTCCCATCAAAATAACTCAGCACACAGCCATTAATGTCTAACCCGCTGGCAACAAAAGTGAGTACACCCCTAAGTGAAAATATCAAAATTGGGCCCAAAGTGTCAATATTTTGTGTGGCCACCATTATTTTCCAGCACTGCCTTAACCCTCTTGGGCATGGAGTTCACCAGAGCTTCATAGGTTGCCACTGGAGTCCTCTTCCACTTCTCCATGACGACATCACGGAGCTGGTGGATGTTAGAGACCTTGCGCTCCTCCACCTTCCATTTGAGGATGCCACACAGTTGCTCAATAGGGTTTAGGTCTGGAGACATGCTTGGCCAGTCCATCACCTTTACCCTCAGCTTCTTTAGCAAGCCAGTGATCATGCTGGAGGTGTGTTTGGGGTCGTTATCATGTTGAAATACTGCTCTGCTTCAGTATGTCACAGTACATGTTGGCATTCATGGTTCCCTCAGTGAACTGTAGCTCCCCAGTGCCAGCAGCACTCATGCAGCCCCAGTCCATGATATTCCCACCACCATACTTGACTGTAGGCAAGACACACTTGTCTTTGTACTCCTCAGCTGGTTGCTGCCACACACGCTTGACACCATCTGAACCAAATACGTTTATCTTTAGAAGAGGCCTCCTTCTGGGACAACAGCCATGCAGACCAATTTGATGCAGTGTGCGTCATATGGTCTGAGCACTGACAGGCTGACCCTCACCCTTCAACCTCTGCAGCAATGCTGACGGCACTCATACATCTATTTCCCAAAGACAACCTCTGGATATGACACTGAGCATGTGCACTCAACTTCTTTGGTCGACCATGGCGAGTCCTGTTCTGAGTGGAACCTGTCCTGTTAAACCACTGTATGGTCTTGCCCACCATGCTGCAGCTCAGTTTCAGTGTCTTGGCAATTTTCTTATAGCCTAGGCCATCTTTATGTAGAGCAACAATTCTTTTTTTTCAGATCCTCAGGGAGTTCTTTGCCATGAGGTGCCATGTTGAACTTCCAGTGACCAGTATGAGAGTGAGAGTGATAACACCAAATTTAACACACCTGCTCCCCATTCACACCTGAGACCTTGTAACACTAACAGGTCACATGATACCTGGGAGGCAAAATGGCTAATTGGGCCCTATTTGGACATTTTCACTTAGGGGTGTACTCACTTTTGTTGTCAGCGGTTTAGACATTAATAGCTGTGTGTTAAGTTATTTTGAGGGGACAGCAAATTTACACTGTTATACAAGCTGTACACTCACTATTTTCCATTGTAGCAAAGTGTCATTTCTTCAGTGTTGTCACATGAAAAGATAGAATAAAATATTTACAAAAATGTAAGGGGTGTACTCACTTTTGTGATATACTGTATATGGACCTAACTATATTTTTTGAAAGCAAAGCCAGAGGATGGGAGTGGCTCGGGAGAAGTCTTGGAGGTGAGTATGAGAGGAGGTGATGAGGGATCTGTAGAGCAGGAGGTCTTGGGAGGAGCGAAGAGGACGGTTTTGAGACTAGGCTGGTGATGTAGCTGGGAGCAGAGTTGTGGATGGCTTTGAAGCGCATTGTTAGTATTTTGCATTTCATTCGTTGGGTGAATGACAGCCAATGGAGGGAATGGCAGAGAGGGGTGGCAGACGCTGAGCGGTTTGTAAGGTGGATAAGTCTGGCAGCGGTATTCATGATGGACTGGAGGGGGGATGGGCTATTTTAAAGTAGGCCAGTGAGGAGGGAGTTGCAGTAGTCAAGGCGAGAGATGACCAGGGAGTGAATCAGGAGCTTTGTGGTTTCATTGGTTAGGAAGGGATGTATTTTAGAGATGTTGCGGAGATTGAGGTGGCAAGCCTTATAAAGTGATTGGATGTGGGGCCAAAAGGAGAGTTCGGAATCCAGGCTAACACCAAGCACCCTAACATGTGAGGATGGGTGGATGGTTGTGCCATTGCTCTTGACAGAGAAGTCAGGGGAAATGGCACGTGGGGGAGGAAATATTATGAGTTCAGTTTTGGAGAAGTTGAGTTTGAGGAAGTGGTGGGACATCCCGGGCAGATATGTCTGTTAATAAGTTAGTGATGGGTGAGGAGACTGATGGAGTGAGTTTAGGGGTGGAGAGGTAGATTTGGGTATCGTCAGCGTAGAAATGATATTGAAAGCCATGGGAGACTATCAGCCAGTCCAGGGAAGAGGTGTATATTGAAAATAAGAGAGGTCCAAGAACAGAACCTTGAGGGACCCCAACAGAGAAAGGAAAAGGAGAGGAGGAGGTAGAATTGTATATTACACTGAAGGTGCAATGGGATAGGTAGGACGAAAGCCACTGAAGAGCACAGTCACGGAGACTGAGGGAGTAGAGTTTTTTGAGGAGGAGGGGGTGGTTGACAGTATCAAAGGCAGCCTGAAAGGTCCAGGAGTAGGAGTACAAAGGTACAGAGTAGTGTCCATTGGTTTTTGCGGTTAGTAAGTCATTTGTGAGTTTAAGAAGGGCAGTTTCTGTGGAGTGTTGAGGGAAAAATCCAGATTGAAGGGGTCCAGAAGGTTATTCTTAACAAGGTGTTGACTCAGTTGGTTGTAGACTAGGCGTTCGAGGCGTTTGGAGGAAAAGGGGAGCAAGGAGATAGGGCGCAGATTGTTAAGATCGGTAGGGTCCAGGGATGGCTTTTTGAGTATCGGGGTGACCAATGCATGTTTTAGAGCATCGGGGAAGAAGCCAGAAGAGGGGGAGAGATTAAAGATGTGAGTTAGAGAGTGCAGGATAGAGTCAGAGGGTGAGCGTAGTATTTGAGAGGGAATAGGGTCTAGTGGACAGGTGGTTGGGTGGGCGTTAGAAAGGAGTTTAGCAACCTTGTTTATAGTAGCATGTACTGTATGTGCAATAATATATATATAATTATATATTATTGCACATAACTCAAAACCAATGCTGTAGTCATTGTGTTATTTACTAAAACTGGAGAGCGCAAAATCTGGCACAGCTCTTCACAGAAACCAATCAGCTTCCAGTTTTTATTTACAAAGCTTCAATGAACCAGCTGAAGTTAGAAGCTGATTGGCTACCATGCACAGCTGCACCAAATTTTGAGCGCTCCAGTTTTATTAAATCTCCCTTTGTGTTTCTATCAAAAAATGAGAATGTATAATTTCCATCGCATTTCCACAATATTTATTGTCAAACTTCAGTTACGACATTAAACATGTGAACAGTTTGAACTTGGATGGCTTGATTGTTGATACTTGTATTGGTATGAAATACGAACAATTATCTTTAACAGAAACAACATGTAAGACAAATAAATAACTATTCAATAAAACATAAAGGTAGGCCAATCACATCCATATGTCAAGTCAAAGAAAATAGAACTGCCTTACATCAGGTGTCATCAGAATACCACCTAACACTGGGTGCTCTCATCAGAGAAACCCTGTAAATTAGGACCCCCCATCAGACTATCCCCTTACATCACGTATACCCATCATAGTGCCCCCACACATCAGCTGCCCCCATCACATTGCCTCCATACATCAGCTGTCTTCATCAGAGTGCCCTCTGGTATCAGGTGTCCCCATCAGTATAGCTCCTTCCCTCAGATGTCTCCATGAGTATCCCCTTACATCTCGTGCCCCCATCAGAGTAACTCATTACATCAGGTGCTCCCATCACAGTATCCCCATAAACCAGGAACCCTGCAAAGTTCCCTCAAATATCAGTTGCCCCATTAGAGTACCCCCTTACATCAGGTGCTCACTTACATCAGGTTTCTGCATCATAAGGTTCCCTTATATCAGGTGTCCCCCATCAGCATGGCCCCTTCCTTAAGGTGTCCCCCATCAGAGCGTCCTTTTGCATAAAGTGTCCCCATCAGAGTACCCCTTACATCAGGTGTTCCCATCAGAGTACCTCCAAGAATCAGTAACCCCAATCAAAATTCCCTCATATCAGCAGTTTGCCCCACTAGAGTAGCTGCCCCCTTTTAGACCAGTTGCCCCCATCAGAGTACCCCCATAGATCATTTGCCCCATCAGAGTATCCCCTAAGACTAGTTGCCCCATCAGAGTCTTTCCAGTAAATCAGTTGCCCCATCAGAGAACCACCATAGATCAGCTGCCCCCATTAGAGTACTCCCATCGATCAGTTGCCCCATCAGACTAATTTCATAGACCAGTTGCCCCCATCAGTCTCCCTATAGATCAGTTGCTCCATCAGAATACCCCCATAGACCAGTTTACCCTATCATTGTATTCCCATAGATCAGTTTCCCCATCAGAATACTCCCATTGATCAGCTGCCCCATCAGAGTACCCCCTTAGACCAATTAATCCATCAGAACACCCCATAGACCAGTTGCCCAGTCTGATTTCCCCCATTTACCATTTGCCCCATCAGAGTAACACCATAGACCAGTTTCTTTCATCTTATTTGCCCATAGACCAGTTGCCCCTGTCTGATTACCCCTATAGACCAGTTGCCTCAGAGTAACCGCATAGACCAGTTGCCCCGTCTGATTACCCCTATAGATCAGTTTCTCCATCAAAGTAACCCCATAGACCAGTTTCTGCCATCTGATTTTCCCCATAGACCAGATTCCGCCATCGGATTACCCCCATAGACCAGTTGCCTCATCAGAGTACCCCTATAAACCAGTCATCCCATCTGATTATCGCCATAGACCAGTTGCCCATCAGAATACCCCCATAGACCAGTTACCCGATCTGAGTAACCCCGTAGACCAGTTGCCTCCATCTGATTACCCCACAGAGCAGCTGCCCCATCAGAATACCCCTATAGACCAGTTGTCCCATCAGATTACCCCATAGACCAGTTGTCCCATCAGAATACCCCCATAGACCAGTTGACTCCATCTGAATACCCCACAGAGCAGCTGCCCCATCACAGTGCCTCCATAGACCAGTTGTCCCATCAGAATACCCCCATAGACCAGTTGCCCCATCAGAGCAACTCCATAGACCAGTTGCTCCCATCTGATTACCCGCATAGACCACTTGCCCCATCAGAATACCCCATAGACCAGTTGCTCCATCAGAGTACCCACATAGGTCAGTTGCCCCATCAGAGTAACCCCAAGTGATTACCCCATAGATCAGTTGCCCCATCCAAATACCACCATAAACCAGTTGCCACATCAAAGTTCCCCTATATACCAGCTGCCCCCATCCGATTACCCCCACAGACCAGTGGCTCCATCAGAGTAACCCTATAGACCAGTTGCCCCCATCTGATTACCCCCAAAGACCAGTTGCCCCATCTGATTAACCCCATAGACCAGTTGCCCCATCAGAATAAGACTACCCCGTTGACCAGATCCCCCCAGAAGACTACCCCGTTGACCAGATACCCCCATAAGTCTATCCCGTTGACCAGATATCCCCATAAGACTACCTCGTTGACCAGATACCCCATAAGACTACCCCGTTGACCAGATACCCCAATTAGTCTACCCCGTTGACCAGAAACCCCCATTAGTCTACCC
>BLSH010121308.1:119218-135014 GCA_018402905.1 Glandirana rugosa | reverse complement strand
TTAACCCTTAGAGTGCCCCCTGCAGGTTAACACCTTCACTGCCAATGGCATTTACACGATCTCTGTCCCACACCTACCGAAGACAACTCTTCCTTGCAAGAATGAAGATCATGTGGACCGACTATGTGGGTTCACTCTGCCGACTAACACAGGTCCAGACCAGTTGGAGGTCTGGGACCTGGTTAATCTATCTTTTGAGGGGGAAGAAATGTGACAGACCTAACCAGTACAGGGACTTTTGGAGGGGACTGCAGGCTAGCTTCTTGCCTACTGACAATGAGCCCTGGCATTTGAGGGGCGCTCTATACTTTTGGAGGTGTGTGCCTAGGTGACCTTTGGAGTAGTATTACTTTGGATTCAAGTCCATGTCTCCCCGAAACACTCAAACTCCGAGAACTGGAGGACCCAGATACATATTTTGGGCCATTGTGTTCTGTTGGAGTATAGACAGCCCAAACCAACTTTAACTGTTTCAACCCCCTCCTAGACTCAGACTCAAATCTAGATGATTATAATCTGCACAAAACAACCTGATGCTGGGGTCTCCTACTGTTATGTGTTGTGTTTTCTCCCATTGTGTGCCTCCTAAGTATTTATTCCCGTTGTTAAGTTAATTGCTTTACCTATTGTTTCTGTTTGTCTGCTAATCCTCTTGGAGATGTGGTTAGTATTGTGTCCACTTTGCCTTGTTACCGAACCATTGTGGGATGTTTGTTTTGTGTAATATTTGTTTTTATTGCTCATGTAGTGACTGCCTCTATTTTTGAAATGTATAAAAACCTGTGTTTGTTATAAAGTTAGTCCTGTTTTACTCCACATCAGTTCTGTCTGATGCTTGGAGTGGAGGAAACTGTATCCTAGTGGAGGCACCTAGGTGGAGTGCCAGGTGGTCCTTCACATTAGGTGTCACAGTGGAATCTGCTTCCTCTATATGGCCAATACAAATCACCCAATACAAAAAGTGTGGTTCTACCCAGGATGCACTGGAGTTGAGAGACACGATCCACCGGGAGCTGTGGAAAGAGGCTTTCCAAGTGGAGCGAGACTGTTATATAAAGGTCCTCCCTATGCCCATGGATCGGTACTGGCTGCAGCTGGACTTGCGTGTACTGTTCCTTGGAGAGTATTCTCGGGAGGAATACCCAATGGAGCTGGATAGGCTGGTCCAGACAGAACTGATGCTGGACATGGGTATCGGGTGCTGCAATGGTATGCCACCCAAGTGTGCCTGTGGCTGGAGAACCGCAATCCCATAGAAGGCTATGACATTGGCAGCCCTGGGTTGATATTCAAGGTGCTTCAGGAGGATCCACAGTTTGGTAGTGTAGTGTAGCGGAGTGGAGATGGGAGAAGCGGCCTCAAATCTGATGATTATAATCTGCTCAAAACAACCTGATCCTGGGGTCTCCTGCTGTTATGTGTAATCAGTTTATTAAAGCGGAGTTCCACCCTATTAAGTCAGCAGCTGAATTTTAATAATCGGACACTCACCTGTCCCATGCTCCAGATATGCAGCCGCCCGCAGCGTCGCTCTTCTCCCCCTCCTCCATATGGCTCCGACATCACAAGTGTGAGCACCCAGCTTTGGCTTAAAAGCCAGGCGCGCACTGTGCATGCGCGAGTCGTGCTGCTTGCTGTGAATGGCCGGCGTATCTTCTGGAACCTGTGACATGTCCCAGAAGATTGCAGAGGGGGGGGGTGAACTCCCTTCCGGCTCCACGGCGCCAGGAGAGGAAGTGGACCTGGGACCCTGTAAAAACAGGGTCCCCCTCCCCCCCCCCCCCCTCAAAAAAATGACATTCCAATTATAGCATGTCTGGGGGTCACCTTCCCTTAAAGCGGAAGTTCCACTTTTGGGTGGAACTCCGCTTTAAGGTGTTGTGTTTACTGTGAATGGTCTTTCTCCCATTGTGTGCCTCCTAAGTATTCGTTCCCATTGTTAATTGAGTTAATTGTGTCACCTATTGTTTCTGTCTGTCTGCTAATCCTTTTGGAGATGTGATTAGTATTGTGTCCACTTTACCTTGTTACCAAACCATTGTAGGATGTTTATGTGTAATATTTGTTTTTATTGTTCATGTGGTGACTGCTCCTATTTTTGAAATGTATTAAAACCTGTTATAAAGTTAGTCCTGATTTACTCCACATTGGTTCTGTCTGATGCTTGGGGTAAAATTTCTATATTCCAGTTCCATGGTAGAAGAAGCTGTATCTTAGCGGAGGCACCCAGGAGGGGGTGCCAGGCAGTCCATCACAGGCACCTCAAATGCACTACGTTTTCAAATTAATGGACTGCAAAATTGTGGCATGCAGGTACACGTGGGAGTCGTGTGGGAATGTGTCCCACATTTGTGTGATCCCAGTGTGAACCAGCCCTAATTTAGGGTGTTCTGCAGGACCCAGCTCACACTATTATTAAATGCGCATTTTTTCTTTTTTTGCAGCATGCATGCATTTATTATTATCTACAAGAAGTGGAATATCTCTTCAAACTGTAAAATAAGTCAGACGTCCTAAGCTGCAATTCCAGACTTTGCTGGCACACACAGTGTCAGCCAGATCCTCACTTCTAGCATGGCTGTCTTATAGAGCTTTCCCCCGCGTTTAGTGCCTGCCTCCTCCTTGCTTTACAGGCGGTCCCCAGGTTACAAACATCCGACTTACAAACGACTCTTACTTGCAAATGGAGGGAGAAAACAGGAAGTGAGAGGAAATCTACCCCTAGGAAGGGAAATTCACTCCTGTAAGAGTTAGGCCTCATGTACACTGCTGCTGCTAAACGCACGTTTAGGGGCAGTTGGGCATTTTTTTTTCAGCTTCCCCTGAACTCTCCTCTGTTATCTTATCAGTACATGTACACAGGGTCGTTTATAGTCGTTTTGGCAGTTGAGTTTAGAGGCTTTTTTTGGAAAGCAAAAAAATGCATTTGGGACTGAAGTTCAGAGGCATTTGAAACGCCAAATGCTTGTAACAGCTTGTAAACGCGCATAACTCTTGTCTAGGAGCGTTTCGTTTATAGACGTTTTTCATTAAAAAAAAACAAAAAAAAAAACGCAGCATGCAAACACGGCTAATCGGGCGTTTTTAACCACTTCAATACCAGGCACTTAGAACACTTCCCCACCAGACCAATTTTCATCTTTCAGCGCTGTTGCATTTTGAATGACAATTGCGCGGTTGTGCAACGTTGTACCCAAACTAAATTTTTATATATTTTTTCCCCACAAATGGAGCTTTCTTTTGGTGGTATTTTATCACCTCTGGGGTTTTTATTTTTTGCACTACAAATAAAAAAAAAAAGACAAAATTTTGAAAAAATAAATGTTTTCCTCTTTTTCTGTCACAAAACTTTGTAAATAAGTACATTTTCTCCTTAACTGATGGGCACTGACGGGATGGGCACTGATGAGGCAGCACTGATAAGGGGCACTCAGGTGGCATTGATGGGCACTGATAAGCACTGGCGGGCACTGATAGGTGGCACTGGTATCGCAGCAGCTATAGGGATGGCACTGGCATCCCTATTGGGCATTGTGTGTCCCTTACCTGGTGGTCCCTGGGTGGCATCGCTGTGTGGACTTCCTATTGGTCCTGGTCTGCTTCCTGGGGGTCCAGTGTGGCGATCCAAAGGGGGGGCTGCGCTGATAAACAATAAGCACAGAACCCCCCTGCAGGAGAGCCGCCGATCGGCTCTCCTCTGCTCCTCGTCTACAGACGTGACTAAAGGAAAAGCCAATCTATGGCTTTCCTGTTTACACTGTGATCAGCCGTGATTCTTCAAGGCTGATCACATGGTAATGAGCTTCCGACAGAATCCCATTACCTAGATTAGAGATGCGGTGTGTCAGACTGACACACCACACCAGCGATCGCCGTGCTGCACAGCCCCATGGGCGCACGCCGGCATGTTCACCTGCTAGATGTCATATGACGCCCAGCCAGGATAACTTAACCACTTCCTGGCCGTCATTCTGCATACGGCTGTAGAGAAGTGGTTAAACTTCGGTTTCTAGCTGTCACGTTGAGTCGTTCAGGGGAGGTTGAAAAATGTCCCTTGTACATGTAGCCTTATCATGGGAAAAAGATGTCTCCCCTGAAACTTTATCACCAATCCTTGTTTCCACAACAATCCAAAATTTTCAAAATCCAATTGTCACAGGGACAGAAAGTGAGATGAAATCTTCTGAACAGGGGCACAGACAGCAAAACAAATGCTACAGGGGTGTTAAACCTTCCCTATGCTATCCAAAAAAACTAAAAATTATTCTTTTGGCTGGAGCTACACTTAAAAAAAAAAAAATGTACCTGTTCCGACTTACAAACAAATTCAACTTGAGAACAAACCTACAGACCCCATCTTGTTTGTAACCCAGGGACAGCCTATACAGAGAAAGAGGAGGGCACAGTGGTAAGGGGGGGGGGGGGGAGAGTGGTGATGGTGAAGTCTTACAGATTGCAAAATTGCTCAGAAGTGACCATGCCTGCTAGATATAGGAGCAAGATCAGAGCTGCCAGGCTTCAGAAAATGCATAGAAAGGTAAGGCTGAGGCACTGTAATGCTGAAATGGGGTCAGTCAGTACTAATAGGTTTAATATAAGGGCATAGTCCAGCTGAATAATAATAAATGCACCCATGTTGATGTTTAAAAAAAAAAAAATCAAGTCTGCACTGAAGTCTGCAAAGCATTGCAACCGAAATCAGTGGGTTGCAGGTGCAATCCTCAGGCTTGAATGGACTGTGAGTGTGGCGACGTCACTGAACTTGTGCGCCATAAAAGGGCTGAATGCTACAGTGGAAGATGAGACTTGTAGTTCCTTTTTTTTTTTTTTTATTCACAGATTCTTGTGAATAAATTACATGGCTGTGCCTGTATAGCTACACCAAGTTCTGAAAGAAAAAAGTTCTTGTCCTGAACAGAGGCCCCACAGTCCCTGGGAGGCTGCAGTCATTCTGCCCCAGATCTAACATATTATCTATATATATATATATATATATATATATATGTGTGTGTGTGTTTGGGGGTTCTGAGTAGTTTTCTAACAAAGCAATTCTGATTTTACTTAGAAAAAGGATGGATCCTTAAGTGGTTATATAACAAAAATTAAATATGAAAAATACATAATCTGTGTATGGAGATATACTCTATATCCACTTCAATAGGTAGAAATGTGACAGTTCACTATGGATGTTGATTTACTAAAGGCAAATAGATTGTGCAGTTGCTCCAGAGCTTAGTAAATGAGGGGGGAAACTCTTCTTACTTCCATCATCCAATCGTGCAAGCAAAAATTTGTTTTTGTTTTTTTTGTTTGTTTTTTCCTTGCATGTGATTATGTATTCTTTGCAAAGTGAGGTTTCACCTCATTTACTAATCTCTGGAGTAACCGCACTTGCAAAGTGCACAGACTATTTGCCTATAGTAAATCAACCCCCATGTCTTTTACATAAAGCTATTAAAGGTGGGTATTTATATGGCCTTTTACTGTTTCTTTATTCTTCTATGTTGTTGTTTTATTATTTATTTGTTTATATAATATGTATTGCTGTAAATGGTTACACGTGGTCATGTTGTATGTGATGTGTTTTTTGTGTTATTTGTGTTGCTTTTTTAACTTTAACCCCTTTTACTGCAGTGGGACAGCGAGCTGGGCACAGAAGTAAGGGGCAAATTTTGGCAAATGACGTACACTAATGGTATATTGGTACACGGGAGCAGAAATTTAGAAAAAAAAAAAAAAGGTCAACTTAAAGCCCAACTCCAGGTAGATAAAAATAACCCCTTTCAGTGTGGCTGTGCCTGCCCTGTAAGGGGTGTTTGCTCGAATAACCCAAATGTCAGGGCTTATAATTATGTGCACCCATTAAATAGTGGTAAACTTCAATGCCCTATATTTTCTATATGTGATGCTTTGCAAGCAATATGGGATGTCAATGTATAAAGCAGCATCTGAAACAGAAACACTTGTGCTTCATTGGGAACTACAAGTCCCTCCCTCATAGATGGCCCTTGTAGTTTTTCCATCACAGATCTCTGTGAATGGAAAACGTGGCTGTGGCTACTGAGGACTGGCAAAATGCAAAATCTTTGTTCTTGGCTTTACATTAGGTTCACATCTATGCAGTTAATGTGGTTTTCAGGAGTATTTTGCTGTGCGTTTTGCGTTTTTAAACCTGCATTTTGATGTGTTTTTGCATGCAGTTTTCATGCATTTTGCATTTTTTTCCCTCTTTAAACACCCTGTGTATAGCTGGTTAATAAGGAGCTGGGCCGGGAAGCTGGCCGTCTTGTCCTTAACCACTTCAGCCCCGGAAGGATTTACCCCCTTCCAAACCAGAGCACTTTTTTGTGATACGGCACTGCGTTGCTTTAACTGACAATTGCGCTGTCGTGTGATGCTGTACCCAAACAAAATTGATGTCCTTTTTGTCTCACAAATAGAGCCTTCTTTTGGAGCATCGGTTTTTATTTTTTGTGCTATAAACAAATCGCTACAATTTTGAAAATACATTTTTTTTCCTCTTACTGACAGACGCAGCTCTTCTTAAATGACACGTGGGTTTTATGTCGTCCTATCAGGAGTGACTAGGCAAAACAGATGCAAAAGCATCAGGGATAGGCTGGCCCCTCCCATGGGGGCCGTCCTCACCTGAGCCTATAAAACCCCCTGCTGGCCAATAGCATTCAGTTTTGTTTGCCTAGTGCAAAAGGAGTTGACTGGGTTCCCTCATGGGACCTGCGTTTTTCTGCATGTAATTTTTCTCTAAGAAAAAGATGAAGACTTCTATCAAGTAGCCGGCCTTGGCATAGAGCGGATATCACGAATCCAAAGCTTTGCCCTGCCCGGCCACCTCCTGGCGACCTACCCTAAAATGACAGGGCAACGTCGCTCAGAGCCCGTTCCGTGCGGGCAGCCTGTGGCTGTTGCCACTTGTGCCCAGTGTCTGGCTTTTGCCTTTCCAGTGGCCTTGGCCAGCAGCAATCCTTCCCGGGACAAGGGGGGAAAGTCTGCTTCGGGTGGCTACCCACAACGCCCGTCGGACTGGTGAGTGGACCCCTCCTCCGCCTTAGGGCGTGGGGGGGGCGACATCCGGGGCAGTTTTAATTTTAGTGGTAGTTTTTCCCTGCCGGGGAAAAACTACCCCGGCAGGGTGTTGTGGCTGAGGTCTTGGTCGGGTGATCAGGCGTCTAAGAAACGCCTCACTGACCTTCCCTTCCAGGGGGGTCGTTTTATTTGGACCGCAGCTGGATGAAATCATTAAGGATTTCACGGGGGGGGAGAGTCTCTTTCTTCCGGAACCCAAACGGCGGGACTTTCGCCGACGACAGGGCCCCTCTTTTTCTGGGCAGAAAGTTTTTTCGTGCCTCCTGCACAGCCGGGGTGGGTTCAAAGTCTGGTAAGGCCCCGGCTGGGTCTGGTAAGAGAACCTGGCAACGGAAACCCGGTAATGCGGAGGATAAGCCCTCCTCAGCGTGAGGGGTTGCCCCCGCCCATCTCTCGGGTGGGGGGCCGGTTATTGGAGTTTGCAGACTGCTGGACAGCTCACATCTCCGATCGGTGTGTCCTGGATATGGTGTCCACCGGATACCGGATAGAGTTCAAAGCTCTGCCCCCAGACAGGTTCTTTTCCTCAATCCTAAGACTCCCGCAGGGGCGTCTGGAGGAGCTGTTAGGCGTGGTCCAGTCCCTTGCGGACATGGGCGTTGTGGTGCCAGTTCCACTGGAGGAGAGGTTCTGCGGTTTTTACTCAAACCTCTTTGTTGTACCCAAAAAGGGCGGGGTCAGGCCGATTCTGGACCTCAAAGGTCTGAACTGCTTTGTCAAAGCACAGAAGTTCAAGATGGAGTCCGTTCGCTTGGTAGTTGCCGCCCTGCATCACGTTCGCATCTGCCAAAAACACCAGCGTTTTCTGCGCTTCACAGTGGGAGACCTGCACTACCAGTTTGTGGCCCTACCTTTCGGTCTGGCCTCGGCTCCCAGGGTGTTCACCAAGGTGTTGACACCGGTCCTAGCACTGCTAAGACAGAGAGGTATCGCAGTGGTAGCGTACCTCGAGACCTGCTCTTGAGAGCAGAGTCGGCAGTGTCCTTGGAGGAGGACGTGAGAATCACGGCCTCTACACTAAGGGAATTTGGTTGGCTCATCAACCTGCAAAAGTCCTCGCTAGCCCCCTCATGTCGCCTGGAGTATCTTGGTCTGATTCTAGACACGGTGCAGGCGAAGGTGTTCTTGCCTCCCGACAAGCTATTGGGGCTGCAAGCGGCGGTTCGGACCCTACTGTCGCGCCGGAGGTCTTCTCTAAGGTTCTGCATGCGGGTGTTGGGACTCATGGTTTCGTCGTTCGAGGCGATACCTTACGCCCAGAGTCACACTCGGCTCCTGCAGAAGGCGATTCTGTCACGGTGGGACAAATCTCCCCTTTCTCTGGACAGACTGATCCGTTTGGACCACCAGACCAGGGGATCACTGACTTGGTGGCTCCAGCACTGACTCTGGGAAAGTCTTTTCTTCCCCTCAACTGGTCGATTGTAACGACGGATGCCAGCCTGACGGGCTGGGGAGGGGTGTTGGGTCAGTTGTCTGCTCAGGGCCGTTGGTCAGCTCAGGAAGCTCGACTTCTGATAAATGTGTTGGAACTGAGAGCGATCAGGCTTTGCTTGTCCCGTTGGTGACAAGGCTGCATGGCCTCCCTGTCCGGGTTCAGTCGGACAATGCCACAGCTGTGGCGTATGTGAACCATCAAGGAGGGACAAGAAGTTCCGCGGCAGCTGCAGAGGCTGCTCTGATTCTCCGCTGGGCGGAACAACACGTTCCGGCGCTCTCCGCAATTTACATTCCGGGAGTGGAGAACTGGCAGGCGGACTTTCTCAGTCGCCAGACACTGGACCAGGGGGAATGGTCCCTGCATCCGGAGGTGTTTCGCCAGCTTTGCTGCAAGTGGGGCACACCAGAGGTAGACCTCATGGCGTCCAGGTTCAATCACAAGGTCGAGACCTTCGTGTGCAGAACAAGAGATCCGTTGGCGGTTGCCACGGACGCGCTGGTGGCTCCTTGGGGTCGGTATCGGTTAATATACCTCTTCCCTCCCCTGAAGCTCTTGCCTCGGGTTCTGCGCAGGATAGCTGCGGAGGGTATTCCGACGATCCCCGATTGGCCTCGGCGCACTTGGTACGCCGATCTGGTTCGGATGGTGGCGGACGCTCCTTGGCGGCTTCCGGTTCGCGAAGACCTGCTGTCCCAAGGTCCCATCTTGCACCCTGCTTTACCCTCGCTGGCTTTGACGGCTTGGCTATTGAGGCCCAGGTATTAAGGGATTGGGGAGTCGCTGACTCTGTAATCCCTACTATGCTTAAGGCACGTAAGTGCACTTCGCGCAAAATTTATCACAGGACCTGGAAGGCTTATATTGCATGGTGCGAAGCGGGGGGTTGGAACCCTCGCTCTTATTTGGTGTCCAGGGTGCTGACTTTTCTGCAACAGGGACTGGACAAGAGCCTGGCATTGAGTACGCTCAAGGGACAGATTTCAGCTTTAGGGGTCCCTTTTCAGAGACCTTTGGCTTCCCATTCGCTGATCCGCACATTTGTACAAGGTGTACGTCATGTTGCTCCCCAGTTTCGGCCGCCTCTGGCGCCGTGGGATTTGAATCTGGTGTTCTCTGTTTTATAGAAACCACCGTATGAGAAGATTAGGGACATTCCCTTGTCCCTTTTGTCGCAGAAGGTTGCCTTCTTAGTGGCTGTTACATCCGCGCAGTGGGTGTCAGAATTGGCTGCCTTGTCCTGCAAGTCCCCGTACTTGATTCTTCATGACAAGGCGGTGTTGCGACTTCCGCCTTCTTTCCTTCCGAAGGTGGTCTCTTCTTTTCATTTGAATGAGGATATTGTCCTTCCTTCATTATGTCCTCACCCAAAACATCCTAAGGAACTTGAGTTACACTCTTTGGATGTGGTGAGGGCCCTGCGGGCTTATTGAGTGCTACAGCTTCTTTTCGGAAGTCTGACTCGTCGTTTGTGTTACCCGGGGGCTCCAAAAAGGGTTCGGCAGCCTCGTCGGCTACCATTTCCCGTTGGATTAGACAGACCGTGACCCATGCGTATGAGCTTCGGGGCAAGGTTCCCCCTTTTGCGGTCATGGCTTATTCCACCAGGTCGGTCAGTACCTCCTGGGCGTTCAGGCTCCAGGCTTCGGTGTCTCAGGTGTGCAAAGCGGCCACTTGGGCCTCAGTGCACATTTTACTAAGTTTTACAAAGTTGATGTGTCGGCATCTGCGGATGCTGCTTTTGGCCGCAAAGTCTTGCGAGCAGCGGTGTGAGTGCATCTGGTGCTCTCTGAGAGGGTTCTGTTGGGTACAGTTGTTGTTGTTTGCCCACCCCTCTAGTTTTTGGCACTGCTTTGGGACGTCCCCACGTGTCATTTAAGAAGAGCTGCGTCTGTCAGTGAACGTAAGAGAAAAGGGGATTTTATTATAACTTACCGTAAAATCCTTTTCTCTGAGTTCACTGACAGACGTAGCTCCCACCCCTCTGGTTTTTTTGTTGCACTGCTTGTGACAAACTGAATGCTATTGGCCAGCAGGGGGTTTTATAGGCTCAGGTGAGCACTGCCCCCATGGGAGGGGCCAGCCTATCCCTGATGCTTTTGCATCTGTTTTGCCTAGTCACTCCTGATAGGACGACATAAAACCCACGTGTCATTTAAGAAGAGCTGCGTCTGTCAGTGAACTCAGAGAAAAGGATTTTACGGTAAGTTATAATAAAATCCCTTTTTCTTTTTACTTTTTGCTATTGAAGATCCGGCGGATATGCCTGGAGGGGGAGCAGAGTTCCCCTGCCTTTGCTGAATTGGCGGACCTGTTGGCCTAGGGGCTGCAATTTGTCTGCTGTGCCTCTTGGACGCAGTTCCCCTGGTTGCTGAGCCCTCTGTTTCCGCAGTGGTACATAGACATGTATTGTGGTTTACGTGTTGCTCTTTTCACGACACAGTTTTAATTATTCCTTAGGGTCCACTGACAAGGGTTCATATCCCTTTCAACCCTCCTTGGGAGGTTCCAAACTGACCTGGTCTGGCAAGCCAAGAGCGGTATTCTCTGGACCCACGGACAAGGCCCCATCAGCATGAAGGTACGCCCTACCCCGTGTCTGGAGGGGGGGGGGGGGCATCTTGATTTTGTCCGGTTACAAAATAGTGTTCCAGCCTTGTTTGGAAAGAAAACACCCTTTCCGGGGATGTGCGTCTTTCACCGGACTGTTTGAAGTGCTCCTGGTGGGGCTGTGCAAGTCCTGTTGCCTCGGGATGTGATTGTCGCTGTTCCCATTTCGGAATGGTTTCAGGGGTTTTATTCAAACCTGTTCACGGTCCAAAAATATGACGGGCATGGTACGTCCAATTCTGGCCCTCAAGGCCCTGATCTGCTTTGTGTGGGTACAGAAGTTCAGAATGGGGTACATCCGCACAGTGTGGCGTACGTTCATCTGGGGGACTTTTCTGGCTCTATCGCCATCACAAATGCTTACTTTACACATTCCACTATGCCCGACCCCAGCACTATCAGTTCATGGTGTTGCCCTTTGGTCTCGCCACCACGCTTTGGTTTTTCCCAAGGTGTTGGCCCCAGATCAGGCGTGGTTACATCAGCGGGGGATCGCGGGCCTGGGCTGCCTGGACAACCTTCTTCTGCGAGCATAGTCCTCGACTACCCCAAGGGGTGACGTAGCTTCTATACAGACCTTGACAGATTTCAGTTGGCTTCTATACTACCTGAAGTCTGCTCTGGCTCCTTCCGGAACATTGGATTATCTGGGCTTCACCCTGGCTTCAGCTCTGGCCAGAGTGTTTTGTCCTCTGGACTAATTCCAGAAGTTGTATGCTACGTTTTCATCTACTGTTGCCCGGCTGGTGGGCCTCCCTGTGGACCTGCATGCGGGTGTTGGGCATGATGGCATCTGCCTTCAAGGCGATTCCATTTACACAGTTCCATACAAGCTCCCTTCAAGGGAGATCCTGACGTAATGGGACAAGTGCCCGAGGTCTCTGGACAATCAGATTAGGTTGAGCCAGAAAACCAGGGGATCCCTGGTCTGGTTGCTTCACCCTCCCGGTCTTCGGCAGGGCAAATCCTTTCTCCCCTCATATTGGACAGTGGTCCCAATCAATGAGAGTCTGTCTGGGTGGGGAGGTGTCCTGGGACTGTGCTCTGCTCAGGATCATTGGACGCTGGAGGAATCCAGACTACCGATCAATATCCTGGAACTTCGAGTCATCAGACTATGTCTGGATTATGAACGGATCGACTTCAGGTGCTCCTGGTACGGATCCAGTCAGACGGTGCAACAGCGGTGGCCCATGTCAATCACCAGGGTGGAACAAAGTGTGTTGGCAGCCCTGGCAGTAGCCAGAATCCTCAGGTGGGCAGAACATTCTGTTCCGGGCCTCTCCAGTGTACGCATTCCAAGAGTGGAATACTGGCAGGTGGATTGCCTCAGTCGGCACGTGTTGGACCATGGTGTGGCCCCTTCACCAGGCAGTGTTTCATTGGATATGTCTCCGATGGGGCGCTCCCAAGGTAGATCTGTTTGCGTCCCGGCTCAACAGAGCTGTACCGGGGTTTCTGGCAAGGTCGAGTGCCTTTGGTGGACACCTCAAACGCTCTGGTGGCCCCTGTGGGCCGGTATTGTTTGAACTACACCTTTTCTCCTCGCCTGCTGCTACTACGGCTTTTGCGCAGGATCAAGGCCAAAGGGATTCCGGTCATTCTATGGCCCTGTCTGTCTTGGTACGTCGACCTGGTGCGCCTGGTTGCCAGTGTTCCTTGGCGACTGTCTCTCAGGGAGGATCTACTGTCCCAAGGGCTGATCTCCCGTCCTGCTTTACAGTCACTGGTTTTGATGGCCTGGCTGTGATGAGCCAGGTGCTGAACTTCCGACTCTGTTGAAGGCTAGGGAGTCTACCTCTACCTAACATATAAATTCAAATGAGGTACAGATGTGTGAATAAATATAAGAGCTATCACATAAAATATCTAGTACATAATCATACAGTCCACCAAATGTGCGCATATGCTGCAAAGGAAGATTTCAAAGTAGGTTATTCCGTTGTCCGATAATAGAATTCGGTACCCAACGTGTACGTTTCGGGTCCAAAAGAAGCCCTTCATCAGGGGTGTGTTAAAACGGAGAAAGAACAGCACAGTGGTGGTTTTTTCTAAAAGAGACATTTTTTTTCTGTCCTAGCAGCATCTGTAGGTGTGGGCGCAGTGGCTGTATAAGTATTCCAACAAGACAAGTATAATATTACTGCCGGCAGAGATGGAGATATGGCGAAGGAGCAGAGGGCAGCTAAGGTATGGTCTTCAATCCAAGTGGGGAGCATTACGAAAGCGTCTATATGGATCTTTGTATTGGAATCTTAGCCTTGTTACATATGCAAAGCATTGAGATCGACGGTGTGGGAAAAGTGGGATAACCAATAATTATGGGCCAGGGGGATCTACCACTGGTCCATTCCCTCCTGGCTAGGTAGAGAAAAGCCTCCTAGACCCCAAAGCTGCCCCGATCGTCCACTGTCCGCCCAGGTAGTGCCTACCACAGTGGGATCTGAACTTGGTGCTTTTGGTTCTACAGAAGCCTCCCTTTAAAAATATTTGGGCGATTCCCCTGCTTATTCAGCCACCCAAAAGGGCCACCTTCTGAGACAATCCCCTTTGCTCGCAGGGTGACGTTATCTTGTTGTGTACCTTATCCGGTGGCCCACAAGGATGAGGTGGTTGTACGCCCTTGTTCATCGTTCCTTCCTCTGATTTCCCTTTGAATAGGACATGGTGTTGCCTTCCCTGTGCTCTGGTCAACATATCCTAAGGCATTTGCCTTACATGCCATGGATGTGGTTCGGGTGATTCGGCTGTCTGTTTCTTCTGCGACTATTTCTGGATCGATCAGACTGATGATGACTCTTGCCTATTCTGTCAGGGGTTGGGTTCCTCCTTTCCCTGTTACGGAGCATTCTACTCGGCGCTTAGTGCTTCTTGGGCCTTCTGTCATCAGGCGTCAGTGGCGCGAGTTTGCAGGGCGGGCATCTGGACGTCGGTGTAAACTTTCGCAACATTCTACAAAATGTATGTGCTGGCATCTGTGGATGCTTCTTTTGGCTGCAAGTTTTTGCAGGCTGCTTTTTAGAGAGGGTCCATTCCCTCTTGAGGGTGTATTGTTCATGTTAGGCTCCAGTTGTTTTGTGTTGAGCTCCTGTTACCTGGTTGGCTCTTGTGTTGGCCTTGGGATTTTTTCGTTCTCCCACCCCTCATGTTTGGCACTGCTTTGGGACTTCCCTATTGTAATGAATAATGGAGCGCTGTGTCTGTCAATGAACGAAAGAGAAAATGAAATTTTTGACTTACAGTAAAATCATTTTCTCTGAGTTCATTGACAGACACAGCACCCACCCCTCTATGACGTTTTAATACTTCTGATACTACTTGTTACTAAACTGAAGGCCTATAGTAGAGAGGGGGGTGTATACCACCTAGGGCTGCCCATAGGCGTAGCCAAGTCTTTTTTCTGCCTAGTGTCCTACTCCTGTAGGTGGCGGTATAACCCTATGGTAATGAATAATGGAGCGCTGTGTCTGTCGATGAAAATGATTTTAGGGCAAGTCAAAAATCACATTTTTTTTTTTCTAAAACTGTCAGTATTTTTTTGTTTATAGCACAAAAAATAAAAACCCCAGAGGTGATCAAATGTCACAAAAAGAAAGCTCTATTTGTGGGGAAAAAAAGTAAATAAATGTTATTTGCGTGCAGCGTCGCACGACCACGCAATTGGCGGTTAAAAATAACGCAGTGCCGTATCACAAAAAATGGCCTGGACATTAAGGGGGAAATCCGAAGTGGTTAAAGTTTAAAAAAAAAAAACCCAGCAAGACGCATTAAAACTGCAACACTTGTGTTTCTGGTGCAGCTCCATTGAAGTCTATTACACGCAAAACACAATCTTCTGCAGGAAAAAAGTCCCTGACGCTTTCCAAAAAACGCAGCACTGCAAAACGCAGGAAACCATGTTAAATGGACTGTAGTGCGTTTCTGCAAAACGCAAAAAAAAAATGCATAGGTGTGAACGTAGGGTTAGATGTGTAATGAAGGATATACCTTCCAGGTATGGTGCCTTATCCAGTCACTTCAGCACCTATAACTGAGAGGTGACCCGGCCATCTCTGATTATCCGTAGGCATATGACGTTAGCTAAATCTCCCTAAGAAACTGTTGTGTATTTATTTAAAGCATCCCTGGAATTATATTGTCACTGCCTCTCCACCCTCATTAGCTAAATTTTCACATTTTTCTTTTCTTTATATTTGAAGGTCAAAGACAAGGAAGTTGAGATCTTGAGGGTGACAAAAGCCCCCGTGTGCCGCATCATTGACGACCAAACTTTGCGGGCCAATTTTGGCCTTTTCAAGAAAGAGAAGCTAGAAGAGAAAGAACTTTTCCGGTTTTAACCGGGCGTTTCAAACCAGCAGTTACTACGCCGTGTGCCCCCGAAAACAGTGGGAGTTCTAGAGTTGAAGGAACAGAAACTGGAAGTTTATATTTCTTTTCTTTTTACACTTTTAAATCGATTACTCCCACCTCTCCGTCACTGTTATATTAAGGTCCCTACGAAATTTATTTATGTGTTGTCAAAGAATCCCTCTAAATCGATTGCAGTATACGGATGCCTATTAGTCTCTACCGGCCCAGTGGAGAGTCAATATCCACGACTTCACTGACCTATTCCGTGGTATGGACCTTCCATATAGGAAGTAA
>BLSH010121308.1:106368-117230 GCA_018402905.1 Glandirana rugosa | reverse complement strand
TCGACTTTATATCAGCCGCCTCCTCCAGCCCCCCTCCTGTAACTGGATTGAATATTTTTTTTCTTTTTTAGTAGGGGGAGAAATACCTTTTTGGGACCACTCTCCGCGCTTCTTTTTTCTTTTCTGTTTCTTTTCTGTGACTGACATGTACAGTGCCCATTGCCTCCTGGGATAGTCACGGTTCCTAGGAGGCTGTAACGTATTCTATGGCGCATGCACCACACCGTGTCTTCAGGGGGGCTGGGAGCCCATTCATGGTTCTTGCAGCTGATGAAGCAGTGCATACGTGTCTTCATGTGGCCATTGCATGACCTGGAAGAGACAGCTGGCACCCTCTGCTGAAATGTATTTATTTAATACAGTTACTTGTATAGCACCGACAATTTACGTAGTGCTATATATTACATTTACATCAGTCTCTTACGATCTAAGATCTCTATCTTACGATCATACATAAACCTACTACATACTAGAGCCAATTAAGCTACCAGCATGTCTTTGGAGTGTGGAAGGAAACCCACGCAGGCACAGGGAGAGCATGCAAACTCCAGGCAGGTATTGCCATGGTTGGGATTCAAACCAACAACCCTAGTACTACCAGGCGAAAGTGCTGACCCATAAATCCGAATAAGATGTTGGCTTGGGATCTGTTGTGTAGAATCCCTAGATAACACCACTGGATCACCAGGCATGTGAGTATGCTTTTTTTATTAATGTATTTTTGCACAATCCCTGATATACAGGTAATAGGGGAGGAGGGGACAAATATGGGTGAGGGTTACATTCCTCTGTAATTACTGCTCTTGTCCCATATGCTCATGTGGCATTCATGCAGTGTGTATTGCTCTATGCCAGACTGCTGTACCTGTGTTTCTTTTGTGCTCTCATTTTGTCTTGTTACTGAACATTTATCCTTTTAAACAGGCGTATAGTGAAAATCCGGAGAGAAGAAAGTCACCATTTTCAGAAACATCCAGCATTTCAAAGCGGAGGAAAAGCGAAGACGCTTATGGCTTCAATATGACCTCTGACACAGCTGAAAATAACTATAGGTCATTTTCTACAACAACCATACCTCTCCCCACTGGAACCGCAGACGTGACGCACACAATGTCCAGAGAAGGGATGGCATTGACTGAAACAAATGGCACCTACAGCAATGTAAGCACATCATACTCTGCCCAGGACAGTGCTCCAGAAATGTATACAGAACCCTCAGACAGCCATTCCTTCTATGTCAGCCAGGATATCGCTGGACATTTCAGTGAAGCTCCTCCTCCGCCGAGACAGAGGTTTCACTTCGAGTCTGTGTACCCCGATGAAACAACCAAGGATGAAAAAATCCAACGTCTAAAGGAGGTGTTAAAGGAACGGGAGCAGGCTCTAGAGGCTTTAAGAAGACAAAAGTGGTCCTAAAAATCCTATTATAAATGTTTGCCTCCTTTTCCCTGTCTTAACCTAACTCACCCGCCCTCTCCACAGATCCATATTCACCTTGATTTGATGGCCACAACATCTGTGCATTCTAGTCATGTGGGACTGTCTCCAAAAGTCTCTTGCCTCAGGACAAAGCTCCTTAGAAGCCTCTGGGGCTGTAATGCGCAGGTGCACCCAGCATGTAAACATACAACTGAGGCCACGGTCGTCAGATCAAGGGAAGTATGCATCTGTGAAAGGGAAGGAGGGAGGGTTAGGTTAGGTCAGGGGAATGAGTAAAAGGGGTAAGTCCTTTGAACTGTTTTAGAATAGCACACCTAAAATTGTCTATACTTCTACATTTTATTTTTATCGTTCTGCACCAAGCTGTCCTGTTCATTGGTGCAGCTGGATTTATATTTTTTACTTTATTTTCTGATGTCGTCTTTAAAGAGTACCAACCATGATAGGACATGTGCACAGATCTGAATATTCATACGTAAATGACTATGTATAAATATTAGAGGCACAGAAAACCCCTCTCCTTATACTAGGAGCTTTTCTCTTTATAGCTCCCCTCATTATGCTAAGGGCTTTGCCCCTTATGGCTCCCCTCCTTTATACTAGGGGCTTTGCCCCTTGTGGCTCCCCTCCTTATATTAGGTGCTCTGCTCCTTATGGCTCGATTTGCCAGTATTTATATAGAAATTCGTATTTGTTGTCACTAAAACTAGTTACTGTTTAAACGTCTGCTAATTTTGATATAACTATAACCCGAGGGAGCGTCATAAATCCTCGGCAGTCTGGTCAGACTGACCTAGAGACCTTAGGTGCAGTGCTGCTTAGACAATCAGAAGTTTCAGAATTTTGCATAGAATCATTTTTGTTATTTTCACTCCAGTGTGGATTAGCCTTGTCTAGTTCTAGTTAGCTTGTGTGCTTGCATGCATCTCTATACCTTGCTTCTGTCACATGTGCTAGAATAATGAAGGGCAATGGGTTGGAGACATACGATACAAGCAGAATGAGCGGTCTGTCAGAGCTAAATTGGACAACCATGTGCACAGGCTCCTGGCTGATGATATTGGGTATTTGAAGAATACCATAGATACATATAAGACATAGAGAGACCAGGTATCAGATTTTTTTTTGTAATATCTGTTCGAATTGTGCTCCATCCCATTTGTTTTGCAACATTGCATCACTTTTGTTCTTTGATGTTTTTGGTATTGGAACATACAATAACCATAAATGTTTTCTGCTTTTAAATACTGGTCTGTATTGTTTTTATTTCTGGAAATCTAGCCCGAAGGAGCAATTAAAAAAAAAAAAGATATGGGATTTTGAATGTATTTAAGTGATTCTAAATATTGTTGTTTTTTTTTTTTTTTTTTTTTTTTTTTAAATAGTAAGTTTTTTATACTTGCCTGTTCTGTATAATGGTTTTGCACAGAGCAGCCCCGAACTTCCCTTCTGGGGTCTTCTGCCGCCACTCCAGGCTTTTCCTCTTCGGCAAGTGCCCACATAGCAAGCTGCTTACTATGGGGGCACTGATGCTGGCTCGATCCCGAACCACACTGCTTGCGTCCATAGACACACACAGTGCAGCCTGGGCCCCGCCCCAGACTTTCTCCTCACAGGCTCTGATTGACAGCAGCAGGAGCCAATGAGAGCTCTCTGCTCTCAGGCACAGTGATAAAACTACAGTCCCCAATACTCACCTCTCCTCCAACAGTTTGATGTTCATAAGGGCCCCTCACCTGTGCCAGCATTTTCCTTGGCTTCTTTGGGGTGCAGGATCTTTGGCCGTCTTGATTGGCGGGGGTGGGATATCCTGCGCATACGCAAAGGATTTCATTCATCCTAGCACACAGGCATCGTGCTGAGTGTGTACAGCTCAGTGTATATTTTAACCCCATCCCCGCTCACTCTGGTCCCTTTTAAAAGGTTCTAAATGGCCGGGGGGTAGGAAGGATTGGTGATCATGTGACATTGTGATTGGCTGTCAGTTGTCACATGATCAGGAGCCGCCCCATCAGCTACCAATCAGCAGTGGGGACGAGAGCTGCCTTGCTGGTAATGTACAGTGAGTGTGCCCTCAGCACAAACATCAACCGTGCAGTGGCGCATATGTGCAGCATGTGGGCATTAAAGCCCACCCTTTTGCAACCGCACATACATGTTTCAGTGGCAACTGATTAAAGAAGATTGGGAACAAGCAGGTATGTTTGTGTGTTTTGCAGAAAAAACATAGCATGTCTGCTTGCAATTTTTTTTTTTTACACTTCCACTTTAATGTTATGCATATCCTGTGGTGACATAGGCCTGGCCTCACAGCTCCCCCTGGGAAGATGACACCATCACTGCCTTTCAGGGAGATTCTGTCATCTTTTCCAAAGATGACATGTTAATGTTTTACTTGCAATGGCTCCAGCAACGTGGTTTGTAGATCAACCACGTTGCTAAAACCATGGCAGCATGTAAGCAATAACAGCCTTTGTGCCAGATCCAGGGCTGATGTCATTGTTACGGTGGCACAAAAACATGAAGAAGAGGTCACCCACCTAAGAAGTTTACATTTAGGATGCTGGCTCTGACTTCAGTGAGGAGTTGCAAAGAAGCAATCAGAGTTGTTAAGAATAAAACATAGGTATTATATCCATTTATTTTATAATACACTTTTGATTATTGGTGGCATTTTCATAGGAGGTGGGGGGAAGATCTTAATAAGAATGTACCTTACACCCACTCCTTGAAACTGTCCCGGAGGAGTGGGATCTGAGAAAGGAAGAGTGAGCTCTCAGGAGAGTGGGATCTGAGAAAGGAAGAGTGAGACCTGAGAAAGGAAGAGTGAGCTCTCAGGAGAGTGGGATCTGAGAAAGGAAGAGTGGGTCTGAGAATGGAAGAGTGAGACCTGAGAAAGGAAGAATGAGCTCTCAAAAGAGTGGGATCTGAGCAAGGAAGAGTGAGACCTGAGAAAGGAAGAGTGGGCTCTCAGGACAGTGGGATCTGAGAAAAGAAGAGTGAGCTCTCAGGAGAGTGGGATCTGAGAAGGGAAGAGTAAGCTCTCAGAGACCAGCTCTGAGAAAGGAAGAGTGGCATCTGAGGAGGAAGAGTGGGATCTGAGAAAGGAAGAGATGTGCTTGCATGAGAGTGGGATCTGAGAAAGGAAGAGATGAGCTCGCATAAGAGTGGGATCTGAGAAAGGAAGAGTGAGCTCTCAGAAGAGTGGCATCTGAGGAAGAAGAGTGGGATCTGAGAAAGGAAGAGTGGGTTCTCAGGAGAGGGGGATCTGAGAAAGGAACAATGAGATTTCAGGAGAGTGGGATTTGAGAAAGGAAGAGTGAGACCTGAGAAAGGAAGAGGGAGCTCTCAGGAGCGTGGGATCTGAGAAAGGAAGAGTGAGCGCTCAGAAGAGTGGGATCTGAGAAAGGAAAAGTGAGCTCTCAGAAGAGTGGGATCTGAGCAAGGAAAAGTGAGATCTCAGAGGGGTGGGATCTGAGAAAGCAAGAGTGAGCTCTCAGAAGATTGGGTCTGAGAAAGGAAAAGTGAGCTCTAAGAAGAGTGGGATCTGAGAAAGGAAGAGTGCGCTCTCAGGAGAGTGGGATCTGAGAAAGGAAGAGTGAGACCTGAGAAAGGAAGAGTGGGCTCTCAGGACAGTGGGATCTGAGAAAAGAAGAGTGAGCTCTCAGGAGAGTGGGATCTGAGAAGGGAAGAGTAAGCTCTCAGAGACCAGCTCTGAGAAAGGAAGAGTGGCATCTGAGGAGGAAGAGTGGGATCTGAGAAAGGAAGAGATGTGCTTGCATGAGAGTGGGATCTGAGAAAGGAAGAGATGAGCTCGCATAAGAGTGGGATCTGAGAAAGGAAGAGTGAGCTCTCAGAAGAGTGGCATCTGAGGAAGAAGAGTGGGATCTGAGAAAGGAAGAGTGGGTTCTCAGGAGAGGGGGATCTGAGAAAGGAACAATGAGATTTCAGGAGAGTGGGATTTGAGAAAGGAAGAGTGAGACCTGAGAAAGGAAGAGGGAGCTCTCAGGAGCGTGGGATCTGAGAAAGGAAGAGTGAGCGCTCAGAAGAGTGGGATCTGAGAAAGGAAAAGTGAGCTCTCAGAAGAGTGGGATCTGAGCAAGGAAAAGTGAGATCTCAGAGGGGTGGGATCTGAGAAAGCAAGAGTGAGCTCTCAGAAGATTGGGTCTGAGAAAGGAAAAGTGAGCTCTAAGAAGAGTGGGATCTGAGAAAGGAAGAGTGCGCTCTCAGGAGAGTGGGATCTGAGAAAGGAAGAGTGAGACCTGAGAAAGGAAGAGTGGGCTCTCAGGACAGTGGGATCTGAGAAAAGAAGAGTGAGCTCTCAGGAGAGTGGGATCTGAGAAGGGAAGAGTAAGCTCTCAGAGACAAGCTCTGAGAAAGGAAGAGTGGCATCTGAGGAGGAAGAGTGTGATCTGAGAAAGGAAGAGATGAGCTTGCATGAGAGTGGGATCTGAGAAAGGAAGAGATGAGCTTGCATGAGAGTGGGATCTGAGAAAGGAAGAGCTGAGCTTGCATGAGAGTGGGATCTGAGAAAGGAAGAGCTGAGCTTGCATGAGAGTGGGATCTGAGAAAGGAAGAGATGAGCTCGCATGAGAGTGGGATCTGAGAAAAGAAGAGTGAGCTAGCAGAAGAGTGGGATCTGAGAAAGGAAGAGAGGGATCTGAAAAAGGAAGAGTGGGCTCTGAAAGCTCTCAGAAGAGTGGCATCCGAGGAAGGAAGAGTGAGCTCTCAGAAGAGTGGGATCTGAGAAAGGAAGAGTGAGCTCTGAGAAAGGAAGAGTGGGCTCTGAGAAAGGAAGAGTGAGCTCTGAGAGCTCTCAGAAGAGTGGCATCTAAGGAGGAAGAGTGGGATGTGAGAAAGGAAGAGTGGGCTCTCAGGAGAGTGGGATGTGAGTAAGGGAAAGTGAGACCCGAGAAAGGAAGAGCGAGATCTCAGGAGAGTGGGATCTGAGAAGGGAAGAGTGGGATCTGGGAAAGGAAGAGTGAGCTCTCAGGAGAGTGGGATCTGGGAAAGGAAGAGTGAGCTCTCAGAAGAGTGGAATCTGAGAAAGGAAGAGTGAGCTCTCAGGAGAGTGGGATCTGAGAAAGGAAGAGTGAGCTCTGAGAGTTCTCAGAAGAGTAGCATCTGAGGAGGAAGAGTGGGATCTGAGCAAGGAAGAGTGAGATCTCAGAACAGTGGGTCTGAGAAAGGAAGAGTGAGACCCGAGAAAGGAAGAGTGGGCTCTCAGGAGAGTAGGATCTGAGAAAGGAAGAGGGAACTCTCAGGAGTGTGAGCTCTCAGAAGAGCGGGATCTGAGAAGGGAAGAGTGAGCTCTCAGGAGAGTAGGATCTGAGAAGGGAAGAGTAAGCTCTCAGGAGAGTGGGATCTGAGAAAGGAAGAGTGAGCTCTCAGGAGAGTGGGATCTGAGAAAGGAAGAGTGAGACCTGAGAAAGGAAGAGTGGGCTCTCAGGAGAGTGAGATCTGAGAAGGGAAGAGTAAGCTCTCAGAGACAAGCTCTGAGAAAGGAAGAGTGGCATCTGAGGAGGAAGAGTGGGATCTGAGAAAGGAAGAGATGAGCTTGCATGAGAGTGGGATCTAAGAAAGGAAGAGTGAGCACTCAGGAGAGTGTAACCTGAGAAAGGAAGAGTGAGTTAGCAGAAGAGTGGGATCTGAAAAAGGAAGAGTGGGCTCTGAAAGCTCTCAGAATAGTGGCATCTGAGGAAGGAAGAGTGAGCTCTCAGAAGAGTGGGATCTGAGAAAGGAAGAGTGAGCTCTGAGGTGAGCTCTGAGAAAGGAAGAGTGCTCTCAGAAGAGTGGCAACTAAGGAGGAAGAGTGGGATGTGAGACAGGAAGAGTGAGCTCTCAGGAGAGTGGGATCTGAGGAGGAAGAGTGGGATGTGAGAAAGGAAGAGTGAGCTCTCAGGAGAGTGGGATGTGAGAAAGAAAGAGATCTCATGAGAGTGGGATCTGAGAAAGGGAGAGTGGGATCTGAGAATGGAAGAGTGAGACCTGAGAAAGGAAGAATGAGCTCTCAAAAGAGCGGGATCTGAGAGAGGAAGAGTGAGCTCTCAGGAGAGTGGGATCTGAGGAGGAAGAGTGGGATCTGGGAAAGGAAGAGTAAGCTCTCAGGAGAGTGGACTCTGAGAAAGGAACAGTGAGCTCTGAGAACTCTCAGAAGAGTGGCATATAAGGAGGAAGAGTGGGATCTGAGAAAGGAAGCATAAGCTCTGATGTGAGCTTTGAGAAAGGAAGAGTGAGCTCTGAGAGCTCTCAGAAGAGTGGCCTCTGAAGAGGAAGAGTGGGATCTGAGAAAGGAAGAGTGAGCTCTCAGGAGAGCGGGATGTGAGAAAGGGAGAGTGAAATCTCAGGAGAGTGGGATGTGAGAAAGGAAGAGTGAGACCTGAGAAAGGAAGCGTGAGCTCTCAGGAGAGTGGGATCTGAGAAAGGAAGAGTGAGCTCTCAGGAGAGTGAGACCTGATAAAGGAAGAGGGAACTCTCAGGAGAGTGGGCTCTCAGAAGAGTGGGATCTGAGAAATGAAGCTTGAGTTCTGAGGTGAGCTCTAAGAAAGGAAGAGTGAGCTATGAGAGCTCTCAGAAGAGTGGCATTTGAGGAGAAAGAGTGGGATGTGAGAAAGGAAGAGTGAGCTCTCAGGAGAGTGGGATCTGAGAAAGGGACAGTGAGATCTCAGGAGAGTGGAATCTGAGAAAGGAAGAGTGAGACCTGATAAAGGAAGAGGGAACTCTCAGGAGAGTGGGATCTGAGAGATGAAGAGTGAGCTCTGAGAGCTCTCAGAAGAGTGGCATCTGAGGAGGAAGAGTGGGATGTGAGAAAGGAAGAGTGAGCTCTCAGGAGAGTGGGATGTGAGAAAGGAAGAGATCTCAGGAAAGTGGGATCTGAGAAAGGGAAAGTGAAATCTCAGGAGAGTGGGATCTGAGAAAGGAAGAGTGAGACCTGGGAAAGGAAGAATGAGCTCTCAAAAGAGTGGGATATGTGAAAGGAAGAGGGAACTCTCAGGAGTGTGAGCTCTCAGAAGAGCGGGATCTGAGAGAGGAAGAGGGAGCTCTCAGGAGAGTGGGATCTGAGAAGAGTGAGCTCTCAGAAGAGGGGGATCTGAGAAAGGAAGAGTGAGCTCTCAGGAGAGTGGGATCTAGGAAGGGAAGAGTGAGCTCTCAGAAGAGGGGGATCTGAGAAAGGAAGAGTGAGCTCTCAGGAGAGTGGGATCTAGGAAGGGAAGAGTGAGCTCTCAGGAGAGTGGGATCTAAGAAGGGAAGAGTGAGCTCTCAGGAGAGTGGGATCTGAGACGGGAAGAGTGAGTTCTCAGGAGAGTGGGATCTGAGAAAGGAAGAGTGTGCTCTCAGGAGAGTGGGATCTGAGAAGGGAATAGTGAGCTCTCAGGAGAGTGGGATCTGAGAAGGGAAGAGTGAGCTCTCAGGAGAGTGGGATCTGAGAAAGGAAGAGGTGAGCTCGCAGGAGAGTGGGATCTGAGAAGGGAAGAGTGAGCTCTCAGGAGAGTGGGATCTGAGAAGGGAAGAGTGAGCTCTCAGGAGAGTGGGATCTGAGAAGGGAAGAGTGAGCTCTGAGAGCTCCCAGAAGGGTGGCATCTGAGGAGGAAGAGTGGAATATGAAAAAGAAAAAGTGAGCTCTCAGAGTGGCATCTGAGAAGGAAGAGTGAGATCTCAGAGGGGTGAGCTCTGAGAAAGGAAGAGTGAGATCTCAGAGGGGTGAGCTCTGAGTAAGGAAGAGTGAGATCTCAGAGGGGTGAGCTCTGAGAAAGGAAGAGTGAGATCTCAGAGGGGTGAGCTCTGAGAAAGGAAGAGTGAGATCTCAGAGGGGTGAGCTCTGAGAAAGGAAGAGTGAGATCTCAGAGAAGTGAACTCTGAGTAAGGAAGAGTAAGCTCTTAGAGCTCTCAGAAGAGTGGGATCTGATTTTTAACACTGGATAAAAGAGCATGACCTAAAGACACGGATAAGAGAGTTTGAGGTCAAGGAACTGGACTGGCCTGCACAGAGCCCTGAGCTCAACCCAATAGAACACCTTTGGGATGAATAAGAGAGGAGACTGTGAGCCAAGCCTTCTCACCCAACATCAGTGGCTGACCTCACAAATTTGCTTCTTGAAGAATGATTAAACATTCCCATAGACACACTCCTAAACCTTATGGACAGCCTTCCCAGAAGAGTTGAAGCTGTTTTAAGGCGGTTGTCTATCCAGTAAAAAAAAAAAACCTGCAAGGCGAGTGGGATCTGAGAAGGGAAGAGTAAGCTCTCAGAGACAAGCTCTGAGAAAGGAAGAGTGGCATCTAAGGAGGAAGAGTGGGATCTGAGAAAGGAAGAGATGAGCTCGCATGAGAGTGGGATCTGAGAAAGGAAGAGATGAGCTTGCATGAGAGTGGGATCTAAGAAAGGAAGAGTGAGCTAGCAGAAGAGTGGGATCTGAGAAAGGAAGAGTGGGCTCTGAAAGCTCTCAGAAGAGTGGCATCTGAGAAAGGAAGAGTGGGATCTGAGAAAGGAAGAGTGAGCTCTGACAAAGGAAGAGTGAGCTCTGAGAGCTCTCAGAAGAGTGGCCTCTGAAGAGGAAGAGTGGGATCTGAGAAAGGAAGAGTGAGCTCTCAGGAGAGCGGGATGTGAGAAAGGGAGAGTGAAATCTCAGGAGAGTGGAATGTGAGAAAGGAAGAGTGAGCTCTCAGAGTGGGATGTGAGTAAGGGAGAGTGAGACCCGAGAAAGGAAGAGCGAGATCTCAGGAGAGTGGGATCTGAGAAAGGAAGAGTGAGACCTGAGAAAAGAAGAGTGAGTTCTCAGGAGAGTGGGATCTGAGAAGGGAAGAGTGGGATCTGAGAGAGGAAGAGTGAGCTCTCAGGAGAGTGGGATCTGAGAAAGGAAGAGTGAGCTCTCAGGAGAGTGGGATCTGAGAAAGGAAGAGTGAGATCTCAGAGGGGTGGGATCTGAGAAAGGAAGAGTGAGCTCTAAGAAGAGTGGGATCTGAGAAAGGAAGAGTAAGACCTGAGAAAGGAAGAGTGGGCTCTCAGGAGAGTGGGATCTGAAAAGGGAAGAGTAAGCTCTCAGAGACAAGCTCTGAGGAGGAAGAGTGGGATCTGAGAAAGGAAGAGATGAGCTCGCATGAGAGTGGGATCTGAGAAAGGAAGAGTGAGATCTAAGAAAGGAAGAGTGAGCTCTCAGGAGAGTGAGACCTGAGAAAGGAAGAGTGAGCTAGCAGAAGAGTGGGATCTGAGAAAGGAAGAGTGAGCTCTGAGAAGGGTGAGAGTACGCTCGAGTAGAGAAGGAAAGAGTCTAGGGTGAGAAGGAGGAGTCTCGAACAGAGACTCTCGAATGAGAAGGGAAAAGTCTAGGGTGAGAGGACTCTCGGGTGAGAAGGAAAGAGTCCAGAATGAGAAGGAAAGAGTCTAGGGTGAGAAGAATCTCGAGTGAGAAGGAAAGAGTCTA
>BLSH010121308.1:69620-92460 GCA_018402905.1 Glandirana rugosa | reverse complement strand
TCCTCAGCATCCTGCCTTCCATACATCAGAGTCCTCAGCATCCTGCCTTCTATACATCAGAGTCCTCAGTTCTCCAAATTCAAATCTGAATTCTCAGCCCTCCTATTTTAAATCAGAGTCCTCAGCATCCTGCCTTTCATATCAGAGTCTTCAGTCCCCCATTT
Organism: Glandirana rugosa; assembly: GCA_018402905.1. NCBI lineage: Eukaryota > Metazoa > Chordata > Amphibia > Anura > Ranidae > Glandirana > Glandirana rugosa. The sequence goes on along the minus strand of BLSH010121308.1, from coordinate 92,296 downwards.
TTACATAATAATCCCCTTTACATCAGAGTCCTCAGTCCCCCAAATTCAAATCAGAATTCTCGGCCCCCTCTTTTAAATCAGAGTCTTTATCGGTTATCATCCACCTTTCACATCAAAGTCCTCAGCATCCTGCCTTTCATATCAGAGTCTTCAGTCCCCCACTTTTATATCAGAATCCTCAGCGGGCCCATCCACCCAGGACACAGGGGGGCCCATCCACACAGGACTCAGGGGGCCCATCCACACAGGACTCAGGGGGCCCATCCACACAGGACTCAGGGGGCCCATCCACACGGGACACAGGGGGGCCCATCCACACAGGACACAGGGGGGCCCACCCACAAAGGACACAGGGGGGCCCATCCACACAGGGGGGCCCATCCACACACAACACAGGGGGCCCACCCACACAGGACACAGGGGGCCCACCCACACAGGACACAGGGGGCCCACCCACACAGGACCTGGGGGGGGGCCTGGGAGGTGCAGTGCACATATACAGTATATCTGTGCTGGGCTTTGAATGAAGACTGTCATTCGGGGGGGACTGTCAGTGTAGCTGGAAGTGCTCTGGGGTCTCATCTCACAGTCTACAATGATCACTATGCACTAAAGCAACAGTACAGACAACCACACTAAGGCTCAGTTTACACTAATATGACTTGTCATGCGACTTTGGTCATACAGTTGCATGACAAGTCACAGCCCATTGATTTCAATGGCACCCGTTCCCATCTATGCGACTTTGAACATCAGCGACTTTTGATGCAACTTTAATCCAGAGAGTGTAAAGTTGGATCAAAGTCGCACTCTGGCCTTAGGCTACGTTTCCACTAGTGCGACTCCAAAGCTATGCGATTTAAAGTGCGACTTTGAGTGCAGCTTTGATCCAACTTTACACTCTGGATCAAAGTCACATTAAAAGTTGCATCAAAGTAGTGCAGGCGCCTTTTCAAAGTCGCATAGATGGAAATGATTGATATTGGAATCAATGGGCTGTGACTTGTCATGCGACTTTATGTGTTCAAAGTAACACTAGTGGAAACGAAGCCTTAAACTCATTACTCACATGTAATGAGCAAAATATATTGATCTGTATCCTTCTTTCATATTTCTTACCCAGCTCCCTCCGCCATACACAGCAGCTGGGCGTGTGCCACACCATGCACACAGTGCCCATCAAAGTGCCATGCAGAAACAACCACATTACTCTACACTGTAGAAAATCTGTAGCATGTTGCATTGTAATCTATCTTACAGTTTCTAACAAGCATGACGTACTTCCAAAGCCTGCCCTCCCTCTCTCTCTCTCTCAGGAGAAGCTGCTAGCCAAAACGAGGCTATGAAGACAGGAGGAGATCATGTCCTGTGAAGGATAAGAGGGCTGGGGCTGGGCAAGGATGGGGACGGGGCCGTCTTTAAGGAAGGGCAAAAGGGGCAGCTGCCCTGTCATTGTTGTGGGGCCCAAAGCAGCTGCCTCATACTTGCCAACTATCCTGGTGACTCACCTGCAGACCCTACGTTTACATGTAAATAACTGGCATTGATATGTAAATAGTGGCAGCATTCATATGTAAATAGTGGTGGCCAGCTTCACTTATATGTAAACAAAGGTGGCATTAATATGTATATCATACCCCCCTGAGGTTATATTCACCATCACCTATACTGAATGCTGCCCACTTGGGAGACAAAGGCATGATTGAAAGTCCACAGCACATATCAGCAGATGCGTGAGGGTGTCATTAATAATTGATGGCCCTGCTGTGTATCTGCTAAAGGGCAGCGCATTTCTGTGGTGTCAGGAAAGCGACTTTGCGCTCCCCGGTCCATGGTGAGCAGGCAGTGAGGAGATGATGTGCTGTAACCTCTAGCAACCAATCTGTGGGCAGTAATGTGCAGTAACCTCTAGCAACCAATCAGTGGACATTATTGATGATCTCTAGCAACCAAACAAGCAGAAAGCATGTGCTGTAACCTCTAGCAACTAATCAGCGAGCCATAATGTGTGCTGTAACCTCTAGCAACCAGTCAGTAAGTGGTAATGATATACTGTAACCTCTGGCAACCAATCAAAATCATCTGATCTGATTCAGTAAACTGATTTTGCATCTAGTTGCTATTTATTGTATGTCTCAGAGCAGGTAGAGAGTGAAATTGCATGGGGGAGGGGGTCCAAGAAAATATTTTCACAGGGTCCAATCAATATTAAAGACGGCCCTGGATGGGGGTAAGGCTGGCCAGGTCTAGGCATGCCTGTCTAAGAACGACAACCTTTTCATGAAGTGAAAGACAGCTTAGCAAATTCAGATAAAGGGAGATAGCGTTGTCGATGAAGAACAGGAAGAAGCTGATTGTCTGCCTTAGATAAGACTTTCTGAGTTAAACAATCAGCTAGCCAGAAAATGAATAATATCAAAGATAACAATATTTAACATACTAATAATATGAAAAAAACATTTTGACTGGAGATCCACTTTAATATTTCAGCATATGGTGGATGCTGGCGAGTCACACCCCTTGACCGTCTCTTCTGTCTCACTGGGACTTTGTTGGAGAGATCTCCGTGTGGAGTTCCTGGGTCTGCATGGCTGCTCTGCTCATTATAATGGGCTTCATTATCCCTCCCTTTAGTTCCCAGTTTGCAAACATGCTTTGTCCATTGTGAGGGGTTCTCACTATCGCTGCTCTGAGACCCCAGGTCTGTATACCTACTGTCCACTATGAGGGGTTACCACCATACCTGCACTGAGTACCTGGATCTCAACACCTGCAGTGCCCATTATGATAGGGTCCCACCATTACAGCTCTGCACACGTTTTGTGCCCATTATGAGGGGTTCTTACCATACCTACACTGGGTTCTTGCGTCTGTACACACGTTGTAGCTATTATAAGGGCTTCCCACCATGCCTGTACTGAGTCTCTGGGTCTGTACACCTGCTGTGCCCATTATGAGGGGCTCCCAACAACCCTGTGCTGAGTTCCTGGGTCTGTACACCTGATGTGCCCATTATTAGGGATTCCCACTATACCTGCACTGAGTACTTGGATCTCAACGCCTGATGTGTCCATTATGATGGGGTCCCAGCATACCTGTGCTGAATTCCCAGTTCTGTACACTTTGTGTGCCCATTATGAGGTGTTCCCACCATACCTACACTGGGTTCCTGGGTCTGTACACCTGCTGTGCCCATTATGAGGGATTCCCACCTTCCCTGCACTGAGTTCTTGGGCCTGAATACCTGCTGTACCCCATATGAAGGGTTCCCACTATATCTGCACTGAATTCTGGGGTCTGCACCCTTGCTGTGCCCATTATGAGTTTATGAGCTTCCACCATTCCTGCTGAATTTTTATGTATTTTATATTATGAAGAATGTAACAGGAGGAGCTGGAAAACACAAAGGTGGGTGGAGGCACCCCAAAACTTCCAAGTGGATAAGAACAGAGTCGGGAAATATAGATGGGAAATCTCACTGTTGGAGTATCCAAGGCATATAAAAAGCCAATGGCCCACCAGAATCTACTTATGACTAAAATACCACTTTGGTGGACCAATTCTTCATGTTTACATGGCCTCTCCCGTCTCTGAGTTGTCATTGTCTCCATTTTGCTCGCTTTGGTCCAGGTCATCGGCAATCGGCATATCCGGGTAGGGTGGACAGTCATCCTCTGGCAAAATGCTTCTAAAGCTCTCCTGATGCACAGTGACCTCTGACGAGTCCTTCCCAGAACCCACAGACTCCTGGTCATAGTTCTGGAAGCTACTTTTCACTTTCATGATATACCGGCTCAGCACGTTCTCGCTTTCTTTACCATTATTAACCATTGTTCCCTTGTCCGTTAGGGAGCGGCGCAATTGTTTCACCTCTGACTGGAGACGGATGACATTCTTGTTCAGCTCTGTGATCCGGTTGCCTAAATCTGTAGGAGTAAAAGTAGTAATGTAAAGAGCTGTTCTTGGGGTAGGGTGTCTAAGGTGGAGCTTTTATAACATTGCAGTAAACCAACACTGTTATCACATCCATTTACTGTACACCCCTGGGCCATCATAAGACTTGAGCAGTGCTGTGCCGACTGGATGAAATGTTGTAGCTGTGTTTGGTAGGGATTGTGTAAAAATCGCTGGGTAATGATTACCATGTGGTCATATCTAATTATACTACATGGTTTGAAATAACATGCACCCCCTTCAAGTTTCCCATGGAAGGTCATCATTTAGACAATTGTGCTCTTCCAATCTTGTAACAGTTTGGTGAAGACCCTTTTCTGTTCCAGCATGACTGTGCCCCAGTGTATAAAGCCAGCTCCATCAAGACATGGTTTGACCAGTTTGGTTTGAAGGCACTTGACCTCAACCCTGCTGAACACTTTTGGGATGAATTTGAAGGCTGATTGTGAGTCAGGTTCAACATCAGCACCTGACCTCAAAAAGGGTCACACATTCCCACAGAAACTACTGAATCATGTGGAAAGTCTTCCCAATAGAGTGGAGGCTCTATATCAGGGGTAGGGAACCTGCGGCTCTCCAGCTGTTGTAGAACTACATTTCCCATCATGCTTCTGGGAGTAATTGTATCCATCAGCCTTGCAATGCCTCATGGGAAATGTAGTTCTACAACAGCTGGAGAGCCACAGGTTCCCTACCCCTGCTCTATATCCATATCAATGCTAAAAATTCGGGATGAACCCTCTGCACAATGCTACAGTATATATCCTTTCTAGCAAACTTTGCAATAAAAAAAACAGGGATTTTTAGTTCACGTGCATTGCAATACATGCTTAAGCTGTTCAACTGCATCAATGTAATCCCTCCCTGGCCAGTCCCTATTCTGCTCTGCAAAATGCAAATGCTGCAGTGAGTATAGTGCCAAAATGGGGCAGTTAGGCAGAAGGTCTGGTCACTGACTCTACATTAACGCCCATGCTTTTGGAATGGGATGTCGAACAAGCTCATATACATACATGCTATAGCATTGATTCAGAGGGTCAAAAGGCACCTTCATCCCTCAATGTATAATTAATTAAAGAAATAGCAAAAAAATTGATTTTTATGGTGCCAACAAGAGAAACAAACCAGTGTTAGATAAAAAAGTACAATGTTTTATTTACCACAACACCTGTTTGTCTCTGGAGCGGGGTAACGCTTAGTCGTGAAACTCTCATCAGTGGTGGGATCGGCTTGAATCTGAGTTCCACAAGTGGTGGGAAAGGATTGGTTTGACATGAGTGCACTGGGAGATCTTTATTACCTGACCATAATCATAAACAACCATTTGATGTCCTTCCTTGGAGAAACTTGGCTCTTGTGTTGACCAACTAAAATAACAGATTTTCCTAAACAATAGACCTCAAATTAAGGGACCATAATCTGCCTAATTGGTTATCTCACTCTGCAGTCTCTTCTGTCGGCCTGACCTTTCTGACAGATTGATTTCAATCCACCCTCTGTTTGTTGTCACAGTGGGATGATAATAGCCTGATCCACATCAGAATCCTTGTATGCCTAAAAGTTCCTGACGAAGCTAAGAATTGCGAAACATGTCGAACATAGAGGCAATACAACAAAGTTTGGGGTTTTTATACTCAAAAAATTGCACTATATGGTAGTTCTTATGTATGTACCATTTTTGAGAATCAATTGTCGTCTTGTCTCGGCGATTTTTATTATGTTGAGGTTTCTCTTTTTGGCACCATAAAAATCCAATTTTTTTGCTATTTCGTTAATTAATTACTCATATACATACAGTAGGTGTGATGGTCAGGGGTCCACAGACCTTTTGGCCATATTGTGCATATTTGATATTTTTAAAGATTGCTGCTAAATCTGCCTGGTGAGTAATACAGATGTACTTTCAGAGGGCCCCTTTATCAAAGGAGCTTTTTCCAAAAATAAAACCAGTTTGCAAAGAAGATCAGAGAAGATTTGTAGATAGCCGCACCTCTGTCTGGGAAGAACAAACCTGAAAACCAGTAGTGATCAGAAGCAGTGGTCTATTGGTAGTGATAAATTGCAAAAAAAATAGGGGTGAAAAAATACATAAGAACAAATAAATATTTAGAAAAAATGTCAAATTAAATTGAAGAATGCTGCTGAAGTTTGTCTCCGCTAATTAAAAATATCTAAATATTACAATAAATCCTCTTTTTGTCTTTTAGCCCTGAAGAAAAGGTTCTCTAATCTTATTTTTACCTGCCCGCAACAATGACTGGAACTTAACCACATAGTTGTACATCTCCTGGAAAGATGCTTGGTACCCACCACATTCTGCTGTACTTTGTTGTACAACCCCACCCATACCTGTATCCAGGGCCAGGACAAGGGCTGGGCTGGAGTGGTGGCTTGGTGCAATGGTTTACTGTAAGGATGGGGGCCCTTTCCTTCTGTTACAAGGCTGACAGGAGTAGTGAAACCGGCACCATCACTCCTGTTAGCCCAGCTCTGAGAGCAGCAAGGAAGGAAGGACAGAGATGGGAAGTGGTGCGGGCTGTGCTCTCACTCTCCCTCCTCCTTCCTGACAGTGCAGCACTCCTATATTAACAAGTAGGCAGTGGTTTTCACAGACACACAGGAGCTGCACTAGCAAGAAGGAGGAGGGGGAGAGTGAGCACAGCCTGCACTTTCGAGTGGAGAAGTATCCAGGAGAGAGCAGGGAGTGGAGGAGAGAGTCTTCAACACAAGCATGTGCCCAGAGTTAAAACTGAGCTGCACAGTGATTTTGACAAGTGAGAGACTGCTGGGCATAGGATATCCTCTAAGCTTGCACATCATGAATAGGGGGAGTGCAGTTTGGCATCTTTACCCTGGGCACTGGATGACCTCGTCCTGGCCCTGCTCGTATCTCCAGGAGTTGAGCAAACAAGCACCCAATAAAAAACAATTTCCATGCAAAAACCACTCAATAAAGCCCCCAACCCCAGATCTTGTACACCATAATGAGTACAGATGAGCAAACTTCTGAAACTCTCAAGGAGTTGTGGCTGGCCTGATCTTTTTTTACATTTCAGAAACTCTAAAATTCTGAGCCTTAAGTCCTAGTGAAGTCAACAGTAGTCTGAACCAGGCTAGAAAAAAGTGTGCATTACAGAGCAGCAAATGATGAAACACTGTGTAGAATGGTTTGGGAAGCTTCTTTTAGCCCAATGAGATGATGGGGCCAGGATTAGTAAGATAGAATTTGGGACCTGGTGGCACTGGCAGTCGAGAGATAAGGGTGCTGATGGAACTGCAGAAGCAGATATATGGCAGAAACAGCCTTTGGAGCTGCCTCGGGCCCATTTCTGCTAGAAGACTTTTGGGAAATCAGAATTGCCATGAATAATGGTGAAATGTGGATTTGGACATCGGAATCTGTGAAATTCAGAGTCACCCGAAATTCAGGATCAACGCTAATCATAATTATCATCCAGTACCTCTACACACATCAAAGACAAATAAAAAATTAGGGACTAGTAGACGGAAGGGGAGGGGGGCAAGGATCCAGTTTTACATTTTACCTTTTCGTTTGCTCTCCTCAAACTCCCTACGAGCCGTATCGATGTATCTCTGAACCAGAGCTTTGATCACCTGCAGGCGGTACGAGATGCGGCTCTCCCCAGACTCTCCAGCGCCAACTCCCCTGTTGAACTGAATGGGAAAACATGGTCCAGGACCATCAGGATTCATTTTGATTAAATATTTGCTTATGGAAACTAAAGAAAATGTTTCAGGGATTTTTCTTTAAAGAAGAATATAACAGATTTTTTTTCTGGTACTTACAATGGTTGAGATTGGTGGGTATTCTTGCTTCTTCTTGGGTTTGTAGCAGCACATAAATCGAAAAATGGCTCTGTGATTGGGCAGAAATACTGTTATTTGAGCTCTGTGCCATGCGTGTAGTGAAATTGTACATTATAGTAGATAAGGACAGCAAGTTTGGGAAAGGTTGCCAAGCATCTCTGAGGAGTAAGAGACAATAAGTTTCTAAATTCCATGACATTTCTACCCATTAACCCTATTATGCCACCCCACCCCTTAAAGAAATCATAATGCCGGAGGCCCTTGGCTGGGTGGTGAGTTGACTTCCCCATCCCCTATTGTTAGTTGGTGACTGGGAGCTGTCTGTGACAGTCACGGTGCTGGAGGAGAGAGAATGAGCATGTTCCCAGCACAAAAGACATACGCATATATGTAGCAACAGGGCATGAGGTCCAACAGAAGACAATCACACTCCTATTATCACAAGTCTTTTGTCGGTTTGAATCCTGTTGAACCGGCCGTGATTAAAACCATGTATGGGCAGGATGAATGTACCTAGTTGATTGATTGATCAACTTGGGTACAACCAGCCTGTCAGATTTTACATACGATTATCGCTAGCGGCTGGTATAGCAGCTAGCAAAAATCACTGTCTTCTCCTGGTGGGGAGAAGACAATGGCTCTGCCGGAGGGATTCCCACATCAACACTGTCTGCGTTGATGGGGGAATGGAGCAAATTTCTTTCCTGCAACCCATCGTTGCAGGAAAGAAATGTGCTCCGTGTATGGCCTTCCTAACACATTTTACCCATGCCCTGGCTTAATCATATTAATCCTGCAAAAAGGGTGAAACATGTTAGAGTTGAGTGGTGCTAGATGGGGTTGCAGTGTGCTTTGTTTGGTTCAAAACAGTTGGAAGAAAGACCTGACGTCATTGGAGTGTGTTTATCCTGTAAGGGACTCTCCATACAGTGTGGGATGGGCTAGTGAATCATAAACTCAAAAATACAACTATTCCATGCATCAACATACTATTAATATACATACACATATGCGATTTTCATAGTGTGTAAGGTGGTGGAACACATATGGGAATCATGTGGTATAGTGGTAGCTATGAGTTTATGATTCACTAGTTTATCACATATATATAAAGATTGTGGCCGCGCTGCACTTTTATAACAAGCTTAACTGTGTTTGGTGTGGTAACACATATCAGTGTTGGCAACTGGAGACTATCCACATAGTTTTGTTTCGGGAAATAGATTAAGGTATTGATTGAGCAGATTGAGCAGATCATTTTTCGAATATTACCGTGTGGGATGGTCTCTCACTTGGCTTGCACCCAGTGTTCCAGAGGCTGGGGATGCAATGAGCCTGGAGCGGTAACATTCTTCTGGCCTTCTACCACAAAATAAGGCCCACCTCTGTGCTGCCACTTATATGCCTACAGCCAGCAGGAAGGGGTTAATAATTATTTCCCAAAGAACATATTTTACATTTAAAGGGTCAGTGCACCTCACAGTGTTATTTTAGTTATAGGTGAAATCTGGTGGATGACTTCTCATATTTCTCATACTGTATACTCTAACTGCCATAAGATTTGCTCCTGGGTGGAACATGTTTGCAGACTTGGGAACTCAGCACAGAGATCCCCCAATTCCTGAGAGGTAGAAGAGGCTTTCACTCTTCGGTATCCACCAACCACTAAATTATCTCCTGTAAACCATGCCCAGGCTCTCGGGGAGTAAGGCTGACATTGGAGAGGAGGATAGTACCTGACGATGTAGAAGAGAGATTTTGGGGTAGGGATGATGTTAAATGGAACGGGAAGAGTCAGTCCTTCTCTGAAATAGGAAAGATACAATTTGGAGCGGGCGAATTTCCATTCCACATCAGCGTCATCCTGCAGAGACACCACGGAGAGAGAGGAGTCAAAGCCAGGAAAGGAGATCCAGTTTATACAGTATATGGACACAGAATGTGTTTCTTCCTTGGATAGGGTGGGGAAGGGTAGATCTCCTCCCAGGTTGTCTTAGCGGTTTGTGACCATGTTTGGAAATTTTATACTGTATAGGCGCACACTGATCCATAGTGATCAACATTGATCCTGGATTATGCTACTATATTCTTCAAGGTGCATATGCTGGACACCTGTTTTGAGATTGCAACCATTGGAGGATTGCCTTCCACTGGTTCATTTATTCATAGATATTTGAATACTGAAAGGACAATGATTTCCGGAATTTATAGTGCCTTGAAAAAGTATTCATACCCCTTGAAATTTTCCACATTATGTCATGTTACAACCAAAAACGTAAATGTATTTTATTGGGATTTTATGTGATAGACCGACACAAAGTGGCAAATAATTGTGAAGTGGAAGGAAAATGATAAATGGTTTTCAACGTTTTTTACAAATAAATATCTGAAAAGTGTGGCATGCATTTGTATTCAGCCCCTTTTACTCTGATACCCCTAACTAAAACCTAGTGGAACCAATTGCCTTCAGAAGTCACCTAATTAGTAAATAGGGTCCACCTGTGTGTCATTTAATCTCAGTATAAATACAACTGTTCTGTGAAGCCCTCAGATGTTTGGTGGAGAACCTTAGTGAAGAAACCACATCATGAAGGCCAAGGAACACACCAGACAGGTCAGGGATAAAGTTGTGGAGAAGTTTAAAGCAGGGTTAGATTATAAAAAAATATCCCAAGCTTTGAACATCTCACGGAGCTCTGTTCAATCCACAACTGCAAACCTACCAAGTCATGGCCGTCCACCTAAACTGACCGGCCGGGCAAGGAGAGCATTCATCAGAGAAGCAGCCAAGAGGCCCATGGTAACTCTGGAGGAGCTGCAGAGATCCACAGCTCAGGTGGGAGAATCTGTCCACAGGACAACTATTAGTCATGCACGCCACAAATCTGGCCTTTACGGAAGAGTGGCAAGAAGAAAGCCACTGTTGAAAGAAAGCCATAAGAAGTCCTGTTTGCAGTTTGTGAGAAGCCATGTGGGGGACACAGCAAACATGTGGAAGAAGGATCTCTGGTCAGGTGAGACCAAAATTAATCTTTTTGGCCTAAAAGCAAAACGCTACGTGTGGCGGAAAACTAACACTGCACATCACCCTGAGCACACCATCCCCACTGTGAAACATGGTGGTAGCAGGCATCATGTTGTGGGGATGCTTTTCTTTAGAAGGGACAGGAAAGCTGGTCAGAGTTGATGGGAAGATGGATGGAGCCAAATACAGGGCAATCTTAGAAAAAAACCTGTTAGAGTCTGCAAAAGACTTGAGACTGGGGCAGAGGTTCACCTTCCAACAGGACAACGACCCTAAACACACAGCCAGAGCTACAATGGAATGGTTTAGATGAAAGCATATTCATGTGTTAGAATGGCCCAGTCACAGTCCCAGACCTAAATCCAATTGAGAATCTGTGGCAAGACTTGAAAATTGCTGATCACAGACGCTCTCCATCCAATCTGACAGAGCTTGGGGTATTTTGCAAAAAAGAATGGGCAAAAATGTCCTCTCTAGATGTGCAAAGCTGGTAGAGACTTCCCCAAAAAGACTTGCAGCTGTAACGAAAGGTGGTTCTACAAAGTACTGACTCAGGGGGGCTAAATACAAATGCATGCCACACTTTTCAGATACTTATTTGTAAAAAATGTTGAAAACCATTTATCATTTTCTTTCCACTTGACAATTATGAGCCACTTTTTGTTGGTCTATCACATAAAATCCCAATAAAATACATTTACGTTTTTGGTTGTAACATGATATAATGTGGAAAATTTCAGGGGGTATGAATACTTTTTCAAGGCACTGTACATTTGGAATATGTATAAATTAATATCTGGATATTACTGTGATCCTCTTCAGGATCTTTATGAGGGATGTTTTTTTTTAAAGCATAATAAGCCACCTAACATTACTGTTCAATATTCGAGAACTGCCATTGATGCCCAGGGGTTTCTTCTTTGATCTCTTAATGAGTTGCCTGTACCATATTTGGCTTGCCTTTACTACATTTACTAGTGGGTTGGCTTCACTATCAACGCCTTTATTATCATGGGCAGTGTATATTTCTATATTGTCCACCAGAGAGACCACTTGATACATCTTCATATATCTTGAATGGTTTTGGCTTACATTGTAATGTATATCCTGCAGAGTGGATTTGGGTTTTAATAGGATATTGTCATTTGTTATCATAGTGTTTTAATGATACTTTCAGTAATAGAGATCTAAACAAGGACATAGCTCTATGACTATTATTCATTGTATACAGTCAGGTCCATAACTATTGGGACATCGACACAATTCTAATCTTTTTGACTCTATACACCACCACAATGGATTTGAAATGAAACAAACAAGACGAGCTTTAACTGCAGACTTTCAGCTTTAATTTGAGGGTATTTACATCCAAATCAGGTGAACTGTGTAGGAATTACAACAGTTTGTATATGTGTCTCCCACTTTTTAAGGGACCAAAAGTAATGGGACAATTGGCTGCTTAGCTGTTCCATGGCCAGGTGTGTGTTATTCCTTCATTATCCCATTTACAAGGAGCAGATAAAAGGTCCAGAGTTAATTTCAAGTGTGCTATTTGCATTTGGCATCTGTTGCTGTCAACTCTCAATATGAGATCCAAAGAGCTGTCACTATCAGTGAAGCCATCACTAGGCTGAAAAAAACAAAATAAACCCATCAGAGAGATAGCAAAAACATTAGGTGTGGCCAAATCAACTGTTTGGAACATCCTTAAAAAGAAAGAACGCACCGGTGAGCTCAGCAACACCAAAAGACCCGGAAGACCATGGAAAACAACTGTGGTGGATGAATGAAGAAAACACCCTTCACCACAGTTGGCCAGATCAAGAACACTCTCCAGGAGGTAGGTGTATGTGTGTCAAAGTCAACAATCAAGAGATGACTTCACCAGAGGGTTCACCACAAGATGTAAACCATTGTTGAGCCTCAAAAACAGGAAGGCCAGATTAGAGTTTGCCAAACAACATCTAAAAAAGCCTTCACATTTCTGGAACAACATCCTATGGACAGATGAGACCAAGATCAACTTGTACCAGAGTGATGGGAAGAGGAGAATATGGAGAAGGAAATTAACTGCTCATATTCAGCCAAATGCTTCAGAACTCATGGACGGCGCTTCACAGTGCAGATGGACAATGACCCGAAGCATACCGTGAAAGCAACCAAAGAGCTTTTTAAGGGAAAGAAGTGGAATGTTATGCAATAACCAAGTCAATCACCTGGCCTGAATCCGATTGAGCATGCATTTCACTTGCTGAAGACAAAACTGAAGGCAAAATGCCCCAAGAAAAAGCAGGAACTGAAGACAGTTGCAGTAGAGGCCTGGCAGAGCATCACCAGGGATGAAACCCAACATCTGGTGATGTCTATGCGTTTCAGACTTCAGGCTGTAATTGACTGCAAAGGATTTGCAACCAAGTATTAAAAAGTGAAAGTTTGATTTATGATTGTTAATCTGTCCCATTACTTTTGCTCCCTTAAAAAGTGGGAGGCACATATACAAACTGTTGTAATTCCTACACCGTTCATCTGATTTGGACGTAAATACCCTCAAATTAAAGCTGGAAGTCTGCAGTTAAAGCACATCTTGTTTGTTTCATTTCAAATCCATTGTGGTGGTGTATAGAGGCAAAAAGATTAGAATTGTGTTGATGTCCCAATATTTATGGACCTGACTGTATATAATACACTGAATAAGAAAATTTTTATGATCAGTTTTAGCCTTGAAAGCAGGTTTCTTTTGCATAAATATCTACTGAAGTCCTTTCCTGGAAACACATCATGAAGTAATCAGAAATGTCCCAAAATAAAGGGAAGCCCCACTTTTTACAGTTGGCTGCAGTAGTGTCACCATTGAGAGATTTTCCCCTCACCGTCTGTCCTGGTGACTACTGTCCCTGGGGCAAGAAATGAGGGGAAATCTCAACATGTACAAAGCAATAAAAAATAAATACTAAATCTATAAAATTACCGTGCTAGTGTCTAGATTATAAATAAATTGACTCAATGATTAAAGATTAAAGGTTCAAGATTGGTTGTCGCAGTAAATAGGATACCACCTAGATGCAAATAGAAAAACAGAAAAAACTGCGCAGCCAATCCTCAAAATGTGAATGATATTGAATAAAGTGCAAGTGCTAGGAACAACAAACTTATAAAAAATATTATAAAATGAATACATATTGAATGTCAAAACATATTGTGAGATATGTGCAATATTAGCAAAACCATAAAGTGCCAAAAAGAAAGTCCCTTTGATGACGTCAGTTATGACGAAACATGTCGGGCGGTCTTACGCATTGACATCATCGCCCCATGTGACCCGGAAGCACAGGCATACTGCGGATTAGCCGGCGTTTGTTTCTTATCATATGCGCATATTGTTTGCTGGAATGTAAGTAGCCATTTGGCTTTGTTTTTATTCTCTATTAAACAAAACGTTATTAGACTATCCGGGATCCCGGAGGTGATTGACTATTGGAGTGGAACCAGAGGTGCCGTTCGGCTCTCCCCTGCTTTAAGCTTGCAGAGGCTATCTGCCTGTGGACATAGTTTACCTAGAGATAGGTAGAAAATGGCATTCTGGTAAGAGTGTTTGATACACACTGTGGTTGGTAATATCACAATAGTTACACCATTTCTGCACTCGGTGGAGGAAGTTCTTCTATCAATTACATCTGTGGAATTATATTGGACTTTCTTTTTGGCACTTTATGGTTTTGCTAATATTGCACATATCTCACAATATGTTTTGACATTCAATATGTATTGATTTTATAATATTTTTTATAAGTTTGTTGTTCCTAGCACTTGCATTTTATTCAATATCATTCACAATTTGAGGATTGGCTGCGCAGTTTTCACAAAGCAATAAAAGCCTGTCAGAGCCACTAAACCCTTTCCCCCACTCTATTGTAAAGATGATCATTGGAGCAGCTGTGGACTTATTGTTGGATCAAACAAGTCCGGCCATTCTCCTCTGACCTCTCTCAAGTACATGTAAACCCTAAGTGAATGACAATTTTCTGTCCCACTATCCAAATCTTGCCACCTTCACTTCCAAACATTTCCAAAATCTTCCCCTTCTTAACAAACACTCAGATACTAATTTACTTCCTCCTGGTTAGCTGACTTCTACACAGGCTATTCCCTCTTTAGTCTATAATGAATGCTGCTGCCAGTCTCATCCAGTTTACCAACCACTCAATGTTCTCCAACCCCCTCTGCCAATAATACCCCTGGTCTCCACCCAGTGTCTCCCACCCTTCTCTGCCAATCATTCCACTGGTCTCCACTGAGTGTCCTCCGCCCCTCTCTGACAATCATTCTACTGGTCTTCACTCAGTGTCTCCCACCCCTCTCTGCCAATCATTCCACTGGTCTTCACTCAGTGTCCTCCGCCCCTCTCTGCCAATCATTCCTCTGGTCTCCACTCAGTGTCCTCCGCCCCTCTCTGACAATCATTCTACTGGTCTCCACTCAGTGTCCTCCGCCCCTCTCTGACAATCATTCTACTGGTCTTCACTCAGTGTCCTCCGCCCCTCTCTGACAATCATTCTACTGGTCTTCACTCAGTGTCCTCCGCCCCTCTCTGACAATCATTCTACTGGTCTTCACTCAGTGTCTCCCACCCCTCTCTGACAATCATTCTACTGGTCTTCACTCAGTGTCTCCCACCCCTCTCTGACAATCATTCTACTGGTCTTCAATCAGTGTCCTCCGCCCCTCTCTGCCAATCATTCCTCTGGTCTCCACTCAGTGTCTCCCACCCCTCTCTGCCAACCATTCCACTGGTTTCCACTCAGTACCCTCCACCCATCTGCCTGTATTGGCTTTCTGTCCTGACCCTCTGCTTTGAATCTCCACTCCTATGTACCCCTCCCTCCAATGGCCTCTGCTTAGTGTCTACCACCCCTCTCTGCCAATCATTCCTCTGGTCTCCACCCCTCTCTGACAATCATTCCACTGTTCTCCACTCAGTGTCCTCCACCCATCTCTACCAATCATTCCACTGGTCTCCACTCAGTGTCCTCCACCCCTCTCTGACAATCATTCCAATGGTCTCCACTCAGTGTCCTCCACCCCTCTTTGCCCATCATTCCAATGCCATGATTAAAGCCTGATGGCCGAAAGGCTTTTTTGAATGTTGTTCACATGCAATAATAAAAGGATGTTTTAACTGACTTCCATGGCACCAGCCTTTCTCTTTTTTTGTATAGACTACATGGAAGTTTACAGAGACTTCATAGGCTGAGTGCTGTGTTCATGAGGCTCACCAGACATTGCACAGGACGTGGCAGCTCCGATGCACCTGTTCCAATCATTTCAATGGTCTCCACTCAGTGTCCTCCACCCCTCTTTGCCAATCATTCCAATGGCCTCCACTCAGCGTCCTCCACTCCTCTGTACCCATCCCTCCACTGGCCTTTGCTTAGTGTCCCCTCTCAGCCATTCCTTCCACTGGTTTCCATCAGTGTCCTCCACCCGTCCACCTGAATTGGTTTTCTGTCCTGACCCTCTGCTTTGAATCTACTGTATGCTCAGATCACCTGCCTTTGGGCTTTGTTTCTGCTAATTTTGCATCAGCATCTCTCCAGCCTGTTTGTAGTGTGCCACCTCTGGTGACACAGTAAGTCCATAGAACTTTGTGACAGTTAACAATTGTATCCAATACAAAGGCTCCAACCACCTGCTACATACATAGTTACATAGTTAGTCAGGTTGAAAAAAGACACAAGTCCACCTAGTTCATCCAATAAAAAAAAGAAGAATATATATAAACCATAAAATCCCATATACACAATCCTTAACCCACAGTTGATGCAGAGGAAGGTAAAAAAATGTACTGAAATGTGTAACAAGTCATATGTCATTGGAGCAGTTCCCATCACCCGGTTATCTCTCACACTAGGGCACAACTCTCACCTCAATCTTCTGGAAGGAATTGGTGATCATGGCAATAAGCATGTTGAGTAGGACAATCACCATGATAATGGTAAAGATTCCATACAGTGCTCGACCAGCAAATTCCGCCACGGTGTAGTGATTCATGTCCACGGTGGTCCGCTCCACCATCTGGAACATCGTCCAGAACAGGAACTGGAAAGTCTCATTGAAGCTGAAATAGCCAAGAGACAAAGAATGATCCGGGAGCTCTCAGAAATACAAACAGCCCCATACCTGTTCTCTAGATTCTTATGTGTTCTTTACAAGGACTTTACGTTTAAAATTCTGCACTTTGTTTCCTTTTGAGTTGCTCAAAAAAAAAAAAGCAGTGTACAGATTAAATAACAAAATTGTGTAAAGCATCCCATGCAGGGGGCAAATTTCTTGGTTGCAGGAAAGAAATTAGCTTGATTCCCCCATCAACACTAACAATATTGACAGGGGAAACCCACCTGCCGAGGCATTGTATTATTGTAACAGCTTTACTAGTCACTAGCGATAATCGCATGTAAAATTTGGCAGGCCGGTACATTCAGCCTGTCCATACATGGTTCGAATCTCTACCAGTTTAGCATTCGAACCGTCAATGGCTGGCCTAACAGGGGCCAGTCAATGGACAGTCAACCCATGCCAAATACAAATTTTTAAAGAAGAATTCTAGCTTTATCTGGAAACTTCATGCCCCCTGCTGATTAGAGGGCATGTCAGACCTCTGCAAGGAGGCCACTGTTTCCACACAGAGAACATGCAGCATGCAGGCTTTTTTTTTTACTGATGCTGTGGCTTTTGCCTAAAGAAAAATGTAAGAATTTGCACACCTTTGATTTTTATGCATCTGGAAAATATATGGCCTGGAGCTGAGTGAAACTAGGAGGAAGGCCAGCATGACTGGGGGCTGCAGAAGAGTATTATTGGGTGATTTAGACTGATGCAGTCTGCTAAGCAGATTGAAGAGTTCAAGGCAAAGGGTGCGTTCTGTAGTGGGTAGAGAGGAGGGGGGACCGTGTTAAAGCTCAGTCAGGGTTCATCACAGTATCAGACAGTTTTCTAAGGTAAGTAAGGAGTACTGTCTAAGGACAGGAAGGTGTGAGCTTGTGTGCTGTGGCGAGGGTCTATTGGGTCTTTGAAGGCGGTGTTGGTTAAATAAGTGTGAAAAGTTGTGGGTTGGGCCCATCTGAGGTAGGGGTATCCCTTCCTAACAATACGGTGGTAAAATTGGGGTATTAATTAGGTTGTATCTGGTAGTACGTAAGTGGTTAATTGTCCCTGAGCCTGTGTAGTTGCGGCTGAGGGCTTTGATTGGGTGGCAGATAGAACCGGTTAATCGTGAGTATATTGGCCTTCAAAGACCTTAGACCAGTGTTGCCAACCTCCCGCAGCATTTTTTACTGGCAAATCATGGAAAGTCTTACTGGCAGAGCACATTTTTTACTGGCAACCTGAAAAATAACTGAATTCCTATTAAAAACTAAGACAAATGATATTTAAACACAACATGGAAACACTGACAATACCCATATCAAGTAGTTTGCCCGGTTTACACTTAAAAAGTCAGCACAGCATGACAAATTATCAGGCCCTGATATTTATAGACAGTTGTAAAAATCACTGATTTTTACAAACTGTCAGTAAATTTACTGGTGGTTGGCAACACTGCCTTAGACCGGGCATAAGCTGAGGTTGGTTTATTTGTTGTGCATTGACTGTATTATATGCATTAATCTTGTTTTCTTTTGAATGTTGTATTTAATAGTTTGTAATAAAAGGCTGCTATGGCCATTCGACTCCAAATAGAATGTGTCGTCTGGTCATTTTGGAAGGGGGGATTGGTCAGGTGTTTAATGTTTTATAGATAATCGGAGCCTCTGCATTCTGCAGGTCCCTCAGTCGTGTATTAAGCTCAAAGTTAGATTTTTTTTTTTTAACTGAAGGTTCAATTGGACTTTAACCCCTACAGATTCGCGCTATAGCCGAAGTACGGCTCCAGCGTGGATCTGAAATGCCGGGACGACGTCCATGGACGTCGTCCCCGGTGCACGCTCCTGGCGCGCCCCCTGGCGGCGGCTGCGACGCGGGCGTGCCCGTGGGTCGGGCGGACTTGATGTCCGCTCGAGACCCACGATCGCCTGACAGAGCTGCAGAACGGAGAACCGCCGATGTAAACACGGCGGTTCCCCGTTCTGTGAGAGGGGGACAAGCAGATCTACTGATCCCTGTCACTGGGATCAGTTAGATCTGTTATGTCCCGGCCAGCCCCGCCCCCCCCACAGTTAGAACACACCCAGGGAACATTTGTTAACCCCTTCACTGCCCCCCCCCCCCCGGTTAACCCCTTCACTGCCAATGACATTTATACAGTAATCAGTGGACATTTAAATTTCTGATCGCTGTATAAATGTCATTGGTCCCAAAAATGTGTAAAAAATGTCCGACATTTCCGCTACAATATCGCAGTCCCGATAAAAATCACAGATCGCCGCCATTACTAGTAAAAAAAAAATAAAAACGGCATAAATCAACTCCCATAGTTTGTAGATGCGATAACTTTTGCGCAAACCAATCAATATACGTAGATTGCGATTTTTTTTTACCAAAAATATGTAGAAGAATATATATCGGCCAAAACTGATGAATTTTTTTTTTTTTTTATCAAAAAGTAATAAATATTGTTCTTTTTTGCAAAATTGTCGCTCATTTTTTGTTTATAGCGGCGATCAGAAATGACGCAGAGGGGATCAAATACCACTAAAAGAAAGCTCTATTTGTGGGAAAAAAAGGACGCAAATTTTGTACAATTGGGTACAACGTCGCACGACCGCGCAATTGTCATTCAAAATGCGACAGCGCTGAAAACCGAAAATTGGTCTGGGCGGGAGGGGGGTTTAAGTGCCCAGTAAGGAAGTGGTTAAAGTGGTTGTCAACTCGTGACAACCACTTTAACCTACAGGTAAGGCTATGATAAGGCTTACCTGTAGGTGCCCTGCATATCTCCCAAACCTGCACAGTTTAGGAGATATGCAGTTTCCTAGATGTGCCAACGTCATTTCGGCCTCCGTGTCGTTTCTTCACTGTGATCGTGACCGGTGGCTCCACCGCATATTCGCGGGAGTGACATCACGTGACTTCGGCCAGTCACAGAGCCGGAGATCGCGGCCCCCGGAAGGAAGAGGGGACGCTGCCAGCACAGGGGACATCGCAAGCTTTGTTTGCAGGTAAGTGCCACATAATGGGCTACTATGCGATGCACAGTAGCCCATTATGCATCTACTTTGCAGGGGAATACAGAGGAAGTAATCCCAATCTGGGTTTACTTCCTCTTTAAATGTCTGTTTGCAAAATAAAGATTTTATATAGATTTCTGAAGTGCCAATTAAAACATTTATAAAAATAAAACAAAATAAAAATGACCCACAACCATTGTATTCTCTGTTTAGGTATCTGAGTGCTTTTATTTCTGGTCCAGAGACAGGATTACGTGTGTAGAATGTGAAATACGTACTTTCCCAGCTTGTCTGAATCGCTGTAGTTAACATAAATGTTGTTGAGGCCACACAGGAAGGCGGTGAGAATAATCATCAAGATGAACATGAACCTAAGGAATGGAGAGACAGAGGGGCACACAAGGATTAAAGGGCATGGAACCCCTAACAATGGACTTTTTTTATTTAATCCACTTCAAAATTTAAAAAATATTTGTTGAACGTGTCAGAAATTCAGAATATTATCTTAATGAGTCTAATTGGTGTTCCCAGTTCTTATGTTGAACTATAGAAGAATTAGTGCTCATAGAATCCCTGCCAGGTCTTCCCGGGTTATCAGAATTCTTGGGACGTCCAATATTCGCAGGATCCTTGCCGAGTCTTCCAAAATTGCTAGGACCTCTCCCCAGGTATTTCAGAGTTCCCTGAAGTGACGCTAAGCCTGCATTCACATAGGGGCGACCCGACTTCGGTGCGACTTTGGTAGGCGATTTCAGCGCGACTTTCAGCGCAACTTCCAGCGCGACTTCAAGGACCTCAGGTGACTTTACAACACGACTTTTGCCAGGCGACTTTGCCTTGACCAATCAGAGAAGGGAGGGAGGGGCTGCCTAAAAATAAATTCTATTCTTTTGAACTGTAAAGTCGCTTCCATGTAGATGGGGATCCGACTTGGAGGCGACTTCTATTGAATCCTATGGGCACAAGTCGGATAGAAGTCGCCTAGAAGTAGTACAGGAACCTTTTCAGAAGTCGCCTTGAAGTCGGAGCGACTTCAGTCGTGTATATTAAGACGGCTCCTATTCATTTCAATGGGGTTTCAAATGTCAAGCGACTTGGGGCGACTTGAGGCAACTCAAGTCGGATCGCAAGTCGCCCCTGTGTGAACGGGCACTAAGCGCGTCCTCTAACCAAAAAGGTTATTTAAGCTCCAGCCTTTGAAATGACAAGTGCTGTGTGTTATCATTAGCTACCTGAGAATTAAAGAGTTATAACACTTAAGCCTCGTACACACGGTTCGACGGTCGTATACAACAGGTCGTACTAACGACCGTCATATATGTAATCGATCGTTCGTATGCGCGATTTGAACAGCTGAACATACAACAGTCGTACAAGGGGAGTTGTATGAGCAAACTACGAAACTTGGTCGTACCAACAAGCGCTCATACGACCGTTGTATCGTGTGTACAGAGCAGTTGGTACAACAAGTTGTATTGTGCAAAACACGCATGCTCTAAAGTCAGGAACGGCCGGATGCTAATTACATGCACCTGAACGTTCTTCTGTGGTCGTACGATCGTGTAGTGCAGTCAGTATGCTAGATACAACAGCCAACATACGATTTGAGACGATCGTACGTACGATCGTCGTCCCGTGTGTACGAGGCTTTACAGTACTCTGCCAGTTGCCTGTTCCTTGCAGACCCAAATTGACCTGACTACTCTTCTGCTTGCCTGCCTGCTGTCAGCTCAGATTGTCCTAACTACTGGATTTTTGCCCACCATGCCTGAACCTGAGTACTTTCCACCTTACTGGCTTCTCAACAGTCTCTGCACCATATCCTTCCCATTCCTGGTATGGCCTTGGTGGGGCAATCCTGAGGACCACAACCTGACATCAGTTTGCAGCAAAGAATATCAGGACCACTAATGTTCCTGGCCCACTGTCACCATTAAGAGCTCTGATCAACTGTCACTTAGGCCGCGTTTTGCACGCCGTGTTAAGCCGCGTTCGCGTCTAGGAGCGTTTTTGAAAAAATGTTTTTTTTTTTTTAAAATGAAACCGGCTGTAAACAAAACGGTCCTAGACGTGAGTTATCGCGTTTAGGCACGTTTAGCGGCGTTTACAAGCTGTTTGGCGTTTCAAATGCCTCTGAACTGGCGTCTGAACCCATTTTTTTGCGTTCCAAAAAAAGCCTCTAAACTCAACTGCCTGGAAACGACCTTAAACGACCCTGTGTAAATGTACTGATAAGATAACATAGAGGAGGGTTCAGAGGCAGCTGAAAAAAAACGCCCAAATGCCTCTAAGTCTACTTTCACAAGCCTTTTACAGACGCTATTTAGCTAAAATTAGCGTCTGTAAAGCGCCTCAAAAGTGTGGCGGGGTTTCTACGACGAACGTCCTGAAAAACATTGCATGGCGTTCGCGTGGCGGGGTCACACTTTCGTGAGTCCCGAAAGTGTAACCCCACCTAACCCCCCTTGAAAACTCCGCGAAATGTCTGCGATTAAAATCGATTTATCGCAGACATTTTCCGAACACTTTCATCTGAATCTCCGTAAACCCGCAAAAAAAAGTCGACGGAGACTTGGGAGGAGATACAATAGAATAGTCATGTAAATGTGTCCCAGCAAATTCCAGCAAAGGTCCGTCAACTCAAATCTCCGAAAAAAACCTTGCGTTTTTTTACCCAAGTCTGCGGTCAAGTCTCCGTAAACTTT
>BLSH010121308.1:51871-62191 GCA_018402905.1 Glandirana rugosa | reverse complement strand
TTTACATCGGCGGTTCCCCGTTCTTTTCCCTGTAGCCGCTCATCGCGGCTCACCGGCGGACATCGGGTCCGCCCGAGCCGCGGGGGCGCGCGTGCGCGCGCCCCCTGGTGGCCAAATGCGGATCGCCGCTTATTTACGGCGATTCGCGCACGGCTCCCCGACTGCCGCCGTGAAAAGACGGCGCGCGGTCGGGAAGCAGTTAACGCCATTCAAAGCTCCCGTCACTAAATAAAATGGTTGGCTTACAGCCCTCTTTACACCTTGCGTTGGCTTCGCTTCGCTTCAAAAATGATACCCCATGCAGCTTTAGCCAGGCTTCAAAGCCTCTCCAACGCCTCCATAGAAGTCTATGGCAAAGCTTGTTTTTTGTTGGATAATGTGACTTCCGGGTTTCGTCACTTCCGCTCTTTGATACGCAGGTGGACTGCAATCAGCGTCCCCTGCAGTCTTTTACCGCAGGTCCGATTTGGACCCTTTGTTTTCCTTCCTCATCGAGCCCTAGTGGGTTTCTTGCCCACCAACGCCTGCAGCGGCTTTCTTTGGGATCTTAAAGGAAAAGACCTACCACCCAAGGCGCATACGATTCCTGTAATGGGAATCCATTCCGTCTGGTGAGTAGGGTGTGTCACTGGGTGCCTGGTGAAGGAGCAATGTCACAGAGCATAAGGCTACATTCACACTGAAAAACGCGTGCAAGACATCAAGCGTTATTACCGCGTTTTCGCTGCGTTTTTCCCGCGTTAACGCTATAATTAGTGCTAACGCCCAGGCGTTTTTCAAGCGCTTTTCTAGCACTTTTGCAGCGCTAGCATTAAATAAATAGCACATCCCCCTACATTACATCCTGTTTACTTCCTGGTATTTTGACCTTTCCACAACCTCTGGGGGTTTTGCTGGCGCTTTTAATGCACTTTAAACGCGCTTTACATTCATTTCAATGTATATGGGCGTTTTTAATGCGCTATTTTTAGCGCTCAGAATAAGCACAAAAAATCATGCTTGCAGGACTTTTTTTAAACGCGGCGCCAGCGCGACGCCCCAGTGTGAATAGGTACATTGGAATTAATGGGCAGCTTTTTAGAAGCGTTTTGGAAGCGATATTTTTAGCACAAAAATGCTAGGAAAGCGCCTCAGTGTGAAAGGGGCCTAAAAGTTTGGATTTTCCAGCAAAACAGCGGTCACCGGGACAAACACAGATGGTGAATCTCCCCAGTGGGGACAGAGACAGCAATACGAACTTGACGGAGAATTTTTTTTACACTACCCAGCTCTATCCAAAACGCCAAACCTAATGCGTGGCTTTACATATACCTTAAAGTGGAAAACAACCATATTGGATAAAGTAAGGGAGGAGGTTATAACCCCTGTATTTTTGCCATCTGTGTCTCATTGGAGAGATTTCCCTTCACTTCCTGTCCCATAGCCAAACAGGAAATGAGAGGAAATTTCTCCAAAGTGAGGGAATCCATGGATACCAGCCGTAGGTGTGCGCAGCCTATTGCATTATTAGGGTGTACACCCCAAAGCTGTGTGTATTTATATGTAATAGTTGTATATAGCAGCATGGCAATGGACAGTGTCAGTAGGGCATTGGATGGTGTCAGTAGGGCAGATGACGGATTCAGTAGGGCATTGGATGGTGTCAGTAGGGCAGATGACGGATTCAGTAGGGCATTGGATGGTGTCAGTAGGGCAGAGATTGGTGTCAGTAGTTTATTTTTATTATTACTTACCATTCTAATTTTTTAGCCAATCATTTTTTAATATTTTTTTAATCTGTTTACGAGCCCCATTGGGGGGCTTTGGTGAAGTATTAGGGGTCTAAACAGACCCCTGATGTCTCACTTTTGAGACAGAGAAAGGGGACTGAGGACAGAGATTCCCCAGTTCCTTTCTCTGCAGCCAAGCAGCAGGAGGATCTGTGCAGCACTGGGTGATTAGGATGTGCCCAGGCACACCTGGCACACCCTGTGCGCACGCCGATGATGCCAGCACTACTGTCCCCATTGGAAGATTTCCCCGTGACTCCTGTTCTGGGGACAATCCAAAATGTGGGATTTTCTCTATCTAAAGCAAAAAAAAAATTGCCTTTAGTCGTAATTTAGTGTTTTTGTAAACCTTTGTTTTTTTTTTTTTTTTTTTATAGAAACAAACATGTTAGGGTTTTGCACAGAGCAGCCCCAATTCTCCTCTTCTGGGGTGTCCCACCGGAGCTCCTGGCTCCTCCCCTTCATCGGGTGCCCCCATGGAAATCCGCTTCCCATAGGGGCACCCATGCGGGCTCGCTCCCGAGTCCTGCTGCTGCCTCCATTGACACAGACAGCGGGCCTCGGCCCCACCCCCCCACTCCCGTGTCACTGGATTTGATTGACAGTAGCGGGAGAAAATGGCTCCTGCTGCTATCAATCTGTCCAATGAGGAGAGACACAGCGGCTTGAGCCGCTGGGCTTATGCACATTGCTGGATGTGCTCAAGTAAGTAAAAAGGGGGGGGGGGTCCGGGGGAGCTGAAACAAAGCAGGTTTTTACCCTGACATTAAGGTTGCATTAAGGTGAAAAACCTTGAGGCTTTACTACCCCTTTAACCACTTGCCAACAGCCTCGCTTACAAAGACGGTGGCAAGTTGGCTCCACTGCACAGATCACCGTCTATAAATGGCAATCCGGGCAGCCGTGGGCGGCGCCCTCTCTTACCCACCGCACTCTGTGTGAGTGTGGCCGCGGGTTGGGTGGACTCGATGTCCGCCGGCGACCCGCGATCGCCTTCTACAGAGGAAGAACGGGGAACCACCAAAGTAAACACGGCTGATCCCTGTGATCGGTAACAGTGAGATCTGTTGTGCCCCTGCCAGCCCAGCCCCCACACAGTTAGAACACGCCTAGGGAACACATTTAACCCTTTGATTGCCCCCTTATTGTTAACCCCTTCCCTGCCAGTGACATTTATACAGTAATCAGTGGCTATTTTTAGATCTGATCGCTGTATAAATGTCACTGGTCCCAAAAAAGTGTCAAAAATGTACGATCTGTCCGCCCCAATATCGCAGATCACCGCCATTACCAGTAAAAAAAATAAAATAAAAATAATAATAAAAACGCCATAAATTAATTCTCATGGTTTGTAAACGCGGCAACTTTTGCGCAAACTAATCAATATACGCCTATTGCGATTTTCTTTACCACAAATATGTAGAAGAATCCATATCGGCCTAAACTGATGAATACATTTGTTTTTACTTATATATTTTTTGGATATTTATTATAGCAAAAAGTAAAAAAAATGTGTTTTTTTTTTCAAAATTCTCGCTCTTTTTTTGTTTATAGCACAAAAAATAAAAACCGCAGAGGTGTTCAAATACCACCAAAAGAAAGCTCTATTTGTGGGGAAAAAAGGACGTTAATTTCATTTGGGTACAACGTCGCACGACCGCGCAATTGTCAGTTAAAGCGACGCAGCGCCGAATCGCAAAAAGTGCTCTGGTCAGGAAGGGGGTAAATCCTTCCGGGGTTGAAGTGGTTAGGCATGCAGTTAAAAAGGTACATTGAAGGCCTTGGCATCCTGATACATTGCATCAACACATGTGCGTTTTACCATGTTTTCATGTGCCAGGTGTAAAAGGAAGTCGATTCAAATAAATGGGCCAGCAAACCGAACTTGTTGCATTTGAAGTTTTGTGTGTTTTTCTTTTGTACACGGAAAGTTTGATATATAAAGAAAAAAACTGGTATGGCGCCTCTGTAGTGCGGTTACTGTGAGTATCATATTTTAGCTACCCCTTTAAATGTGAGTAGCACACTGAATCGGTTATAAAAAAATAGTAAAGGCAATGGCGCTATATAAACATTTAGACATAGCAGTGGTAATAGTTGCCGTGCATTGTGTTCAAGTCTACAGTAATCCTTTGTGTGAACAACACCAAATTATATACCCAACAAAAAATGAACTATACACATATGATTGGTAACAAGTGTCCACGATTCGTGGTTTCTTCCACATATCCTATAATCCTATATACTGGATAGGGGGTGATTAGAATTGAGCGGACACCTGAATGTTCGGGTTCGGCCCCGAACTTGACTTTTGGGCACTAAAATGGCTCTAAAAAAGTCCTGGAAAGGGCTAGAGGGCTGCAAAATGAAGCAAAATTGGGGGTAAGAGTAGGACAAGTGCCCTGCAAACAAATGTGGATAGGGAAAATAACTTAAAGTCACATAAAAAAAAAATAATTTTGTGCAAGAAATGCACAGCAAGGTGCAAATGTACTATGTAGCACTATTTACTACTCTTTTTTTTTTAAACCAGCACTTTTTATTTTTGTGCAAGAAATGCACCGCTGGCTGCAAATGTAATATTTTGCACAAAAAAATAAAAATTTAATTTGTCTAACTGCAATGTAAAAGCAGTATTTAAATATGCCAAAAGGTTGCCAACTGAACTAACAGAACACAATTAACCACTTCAGCCCCGGAAGGATTTCACACTTTAGGACCAGAGCCCTTTTTGCGATTCGGCGCTGCGCCGCTTTAACTGACAATTGCGCGGTCGTGCGACGTTGTATCCAAACAAAATTTGCGTCCTTTTTTTCCCACAAATAGAGCTTTCTTTTGGTGATATTTGATCACCGCTGCATCATTTCTGATCGCCGCTATAATCAAAAGAAGAGCGACAATTTTGCAAAAAAAAAACAAATTTCTTACTTTTTTGCTAAAATACAAATCCAAAAAAAAATATAAAAAAACATTTTTTTTCATCGGTTTTGGCCGATTTATATTCTTCCTCATATTTGTGATGAAAAAAAAATCGCAATCGACGTTTATTGATTGGTTTGCGCAAAAGTTGCCGCGTTTACGGATGATAAGAATTCATTTTTGGGGTTTTTATTTATTTAATTTTTTTTACAAGTAATGGCAGCGATCTGCGATTTTTAGCGGTACTGCGATATTGGGGCGGACATGTCGGACCATTTTGACACTTTTTTGGGACCATTGGCATTTATACAGCGATCAGTGCTATAAAAATGCACTGATTACTGTGTAAATGCCATTGGCAGTGAAGGGGTTAACCTGCAGGGGGCGCTCTAAGGGTTAACTGTGTTCCCTGGGCGTGTTCTAACTGTCTTAGTGTTTGACTGGCAGGGGGAGGGGAGTGATCACGGCCTCCATATAGAGGAAGGCTGTGATCACAGCCCTTTCCCCTCTCACAGTGCTCGATCTCGCAGCCGCCGTTGTATGACGACGATTTGCGATATCGAACCACCTTGTCGCCGTCAACCTGCGGTTGGCGGTCGGCAAGTGGTTAAAGTAGTGTCCGGCACTGCACTTGCAAAAATGGCTGCAAACGCCCACCTAACAAACAGAAAAATTGCTTAGGTTTTATATGAGGCACTTTGCTAAGCAAACAAAATGTACTCTAACCAACAAAAGTCTCCTCTAGCACCCACCCACCAATATATTGCTGTTTTTAACTGATTTTCTAAAGCTAATCTGTCCCTCACAGCAGCAGCAGCAGCATCCTCTCCCTACACTAGTATGAGATGATGTGACATGCAGGACTACGTGACTCCAGCTTATACAGAGGCTGGGTCACATGATGCACTGGCCAACCACAGCCATGACATTAGTAGGCATGGCTGTGATGGCTTCCAAGGGCAAACGAGCGAAACGCTTGTTGATTGGCTGCCCTGCAGCAATTCAACAGGCGCGAAAAAATACCCGAACCCAGACTTTTTCTCAAATGTCCGGGTTCGGGACACGGACACCCTAAAGTCCGTTACGAACCCGAACTTTACAGTTCGGGTTCACTCAACTCTAGCGGTGATCCCTCACTACAGGGTCTGACCCATAGCATGCACTTTGTCTCTGACTTAAGTAAATTGCTTGGTGGTTTCTGGACCAGGTCTTTCCCTTACTCCTTTCTCCTGGTTGGCTAGAGGTAGGCGGGTCCATCTCAACCAAAAACACAAGAAATATATATTTTTCTTGTGTTTTCCGGGGCTGAAGGGGTTAACCCATTTGTGCCTAATGGTAAAACAAATTTAATGCCCAGGCACAATTTTGTAACTTTGACATGTGTTAGTAAAACCGTACATATCATCACAACTAGATGGATTAAACCTTGTTTTTTTCAGGACAAATTAGACTTTCATTTAATGGTGAATGATAATGGATATCTCCTGATTTGTTTTATTATCAAAGGAAAACAGTAAAAAAAAAATTTTTTTTTTTTTTTTTTTTAATTTAGCTGTATATTTATTTATATACAGTATAACTCAAAATAAATTCTCCTGCCCCTGACGATCGCAGCGATACCACATATGTGTATGTTGGTTGTTGTTTGTACCCGTAGTACAGCCCAAAAACAATCGTGCACATTTAGCTTTTTTTTAACCACTTCACCCCTGGAAGGATTTCCCACTTTAGGACCAGAGCACTTTTTGAGATTCGGCGCTGCGTCGCTTTAACAAACTTTGCACCCTTTTTTCCTCACAAATAGAGCTTTCTTTTGGTGGTATTTGATCCCCTCTGCGTCATTTCTGATCACCGCTATAAATAAAAAGAGCGACGATTTTGCAAAAAAAGAAAAACAATTTTTCTTACTTTTTGCTAAAATACAAATCCAAAAAAAATATAAAAAAACATTTTTTTTCATTGGTTTTGGCCGATTTATATTCTTCCTCATATTTTTGGCAAAAAAAAAAAATCGGCGTTTATTGATTGGTTTGCGCTAAGTTGCCGTTACGAATGATGAGACTTCATTTATGGGGTTTTTATATTTTATTATTTTTTACTAGTAATGGTGGCGATCTGCGATTTTTAGCGGGACTGCGATATTGCGGCAGACATGTGGGACCATTTTGACACTTTTTTGGGGCCATTGGCATTTATACAGCGATCAGTGCTATAAAAATGCACTGATTACTGTGTAAATGCCATTGGCAGTGAAGAGGTTAACCTGGAGGGAGCGCTGTAAGGGTTAACTGTGTTCCCTCAGTGTGTTCTAACTGTATGGGGGCTGGGCTGGCAGGGGGAGGGGAGTGATCACGGCTCCCATATTCAGGAAGCCTGCGATCACAGCCCTTCCCCCTCTATGAGAATGGAGATCCGTGTTTACTTACACCGACCTCCGTTCTCTCACTGCGGAGGGGGCCATTGCGGGTAGCCTGGGGAGATTGAGTCTGCCCTACCCGCTCCCTGGCCCCCCCCCCCCCCGGAACACAGTGAGCGCACGAGCGTGCCTCCGGCGGCCCACGTTCATGATACTAGTTATCGTGGCCGCCTTCAGGTGACGGCGGTTTGCGATAACGAGCCACTTTGCCGCCATCAAGCCACGGCGGGCAGTCGGCAAGTGGTTAATCCTACCTAAAACACCCTGACACTGATACTATTTGAAACGTAAATAAAAAAAAAAATACCGCCCCAAAAAAATACTGACCCTGGCCTTTACCCTTGACCCAAACGCTAACAATGAATCTCTCTCCTCCATTCACAGAGAGAGAAACCCCAGGGGCGGGCTTCACAGTGGCTGATCACTATGATAGCCAATCAGAGTCTATCACAGCAATCAGGTGACCTGGAATCGGGAGTTCCGGGTCCCAAATGTTAGTATGGGGCCCGGGGCTCTCGCTTAGACCCAGGTCTCTCTGCTCAAAGAAAGATACGCAGATATGCAACCCCACAGAAAAAAGCCCAGTCCAGCGGGGCTGCATATTGGCATATGCTCATTAAAAGTGTCAGAATGTACAAATTGAGCCAACGTGTTTCGGGGGAATTGCCTCCCCCTTTTTCAGGGCTTCTGGTACCTGCTAACGCACATGGATGGACTCTGCAGCAGTACCAGAATTTTTTGTGATGACAAATGCCGACTTGTGTAATGCAGAGGCAAAAAGCCGTCACATTTGTATTGTGTGGTCATAAGGGGGTCCATCCATCTCCGTTACCACAAATCAGCAGCCCTGAAGAAGGGAGAAGGCCATTCCCCCGAAACAGGTTGGCTCAATCTTTACTTTACACTTTGAATAAACATTTGTATTCTCCCACTAAGAGTTGCATTAGTTTGGACACTGGAACTTCCTTATCCAAGCATTGTTTTACTAACGATACAGCTACACCATACCAAGGTAGCAGCCCAAACCTCCAAAGAAAGATCAGCACCACCACAGAACCACCTAATACTGCAACACACGGTAATGCACCACTATGTCTTGTGGCAATGCTGCGTTGCCAAACATGGAGTTTTCCCCACTGTATCTTTTGTTGTATTATTTTTCAACTCCTTTATGACCGTACAGCACATAGGTGTCATTGGGTGGCCAATGTCTATGTGCTAAACACTCTCACTACGCGCTCCAAACACAAAGACAGCTGTCTATGCAGACTAAAGGCAAGTAACTGGGGGGACTGGCTTCCGATCATGTGACCACTGCAACTGTGATCATGTGATTGCTAATCCTTCCCGCCCCCGAGGCATTCAGATCAAAAGGGACACCGGGGAAGGGGTTAAATGCTCACTTTTTTCTAAAGTCTTCAGGCCAGTACTCATCAATCTTCTCCCGGCGGTGGGCCACAGAACGCCGCTTTCTGCATTAATACTCTGTAAATCAGGGATAAGCAATTAGCGGACCTCCAGCTGTTGCAAAACTACAAGTCCCATCATGCGTCTACCTCTGGGTGTCATGCTTGTGGCTGTCAGTCTTGCTATGCTTCATGGGACTTGTAGTTCTGCAACAGCTGGAGGTCCGCTAATTGCATATCCCTGCTGTAAATGAAGGCCATTGTGTTGATGCCTCCTCAGGGGCCGGCCCATGATAACTTGCACTCACAGTACTCTCCTCAGTATTCCACTGGGGACATCTTGTGGCCAAGAAGAGGTACTGTGAGGAGCAGCTTCAGATTTAAAGTGAGTATCATATCGCCTGAACTTGTTTTTCTAAACAGCTAGGGGACCATATCCCATAAAAGAATAGCCTGGAGTTGGGTTTTCAGTTTTAAACACTAAAATGTAGGATTTTGAGGTTGGAACAAAGATATAAACAACTAAATCTGACCTCTAGCAGTCTTGCATAGTTGTGCCGGCTCCGCTCCTGGACTGAAATGGCTTACTGTGATTTTACTGCACACTGTGAGCTTCCCATAATGTGCATTAGAAGCTGCAGCAAGTTATATAGAGCCCCCCCTCACTTCCTGGCTGGAGTACGTCCAGCACTGGACTGTCCCTGGCTCACCCCTTTCATTCATTGGATTTCAATCCTTTCAATCATGGAGGCTCGGCATGTGGGTGTTACCTACATGCAAATACAGCCGGCCTAGGAACACCCACCACTCCTCCAGACTGGCACCACCCATCAAGGCATTTTTATATTTGTAGAACTCCTCCCAAGGGCACGCCCACTGCTTACATCGGAGCGGAGGGCTCTCGAGAGGGTGAGGCCATGTTTTCTAGGCATGTGCAATTCGTTTTGTTCCGAATTCCTATTTTGACAAAATTCTGCAAATTCGTTAAGAACGAAAATCCAAAAATTTGAATAACCCGAAAATTTGAAAATCTAAATTAATAATTAACTAACTAATAATAACTTTTGCTAACTATTAGATTATAGGTATAGGAATTTCCTTTCAAATTTGGCTGTTAGTGAACGTAATGAATACGAATTTATCCAAAGTTACGAATTATCCGTAATAATGAATGCCGTATCCAAACGAATGGAACGTAACAAATTAATAACAATAATAATATTAATAAAAATGTTATTATTATTATTTATTATTACTAATTTGTTACGTTCCATTAGATGCAGCTTTCGTTATTTTGGATAAATTCGTATTCGTTACGTTCACTAACAGCCAAATTAGAAAGGAAATTCCAATACCTATAACTTAATAGTTATTATTAGTTAGTTCATTTTTTTTAGATTTTCACATTTTCGTACTTATTTTCGGATTTTCATTCTTTCGCATTTTCGGATTTTCGTTCTTATTTTTTGGATTTTCGAATTTCCTGATTTTTAAATTCATGAGTTTCCGGATTTTCGAATTCACGAATTTCCGGATTTTCAAATTTACGAATTTTCGGATTTCTAATTAAAAATTTTTTTACGAAGTGACGAATTTATTCTAAATAATGAATTGGGTTTTTTATTCTTGCTTTTAGGCTTTTACGCTTTCTTACTTTTAGGCTTTTATTCATGCTTTTACACTTTTAGATTTTTTTTACTTGATTGATTATTATTGATAATTCAATATCCATAACCTTAAAGGAAAGATTAAACCGACAATCACTTGCATTGCTTATGCTTAAATAGGTTTTATTGCTTTCGACGTAGAT